>VZTL01084935.1:0-16653 GCA_013400535.1 Scopus umbretta
CATGCTACTCCTTAGATCCCACAGTTTTGCTGTTTTCCCCTCTCCTCCTCAGCACCTAATGAGTAGGGGGGGCCTGAAAACAGAGGTGTCAAAGAGCCTGACACTGCCAGTCATCCTCTCTACGTGCTGTGACCACTGTCCCAGCCTCCTGATGCACCTCACTTGTTGCAAACCAATGCAACAAAAATTCATCTGCCAAACAAATGGGGGCCGGCTGCACTAGAGGATTGACTCTTGGCATCGGCCCTGAAGGTTTTGAAGGCCAGATTCTACCATGAGTTTGATGTTAAGCACGTCCTCCATGGGCTCCTACCACCACACATCCATATGGCAGTGTCTTCACTGGCATTACGCAGCTGGGTTACAGCTAGTAGCAAGCAACCTTCCTTTGTTGTCTACACATAAAAAAAAGAGAACTGCAGCAGTGCATCACTATGAGGAAACTTCAGAGCAAGATGAAACAGAGAGGGACGGGATTGAGGTTAGAAAGTGACACAAAGGCAGGCAGGCAGCTCCTACAGCCTGGAGAAGTGCGATAATGTCATTGAACACCGGGGGGCAACCAAGCACCCAGCCTTCGGGGAGGAAAGTACTCGATCGTGAGGAAGACAGCAGCCCCATTCGCTATCCTCCTTGGAACAGATGTAGCCTTTGATAATTATCCTTTTAAAAAGCAGTCAATTTTTTAGAAAAGGTCATAGATCTCTCTCCTTGAAAATAACAGGCAGGATCTGCTTATCTCAGTCTACTGTGCAGTCCAGAGTGGAATTTTGTTTTTCTGTTACTGCAAATACTTACCTGGAGCAACACTAGGCAATACTCTCTGGTTCGATGTCTCTGCATGATAGAAGTAATTATATTTAATACATAGGTAAAATATTGATTAATGCATGTGGTGGTAAAAAGTTCATTTCCAAGAAGAAACTAGGAAATACAACTGGTTAACACACCTTGCATACCTAAAGGAGCAATGTATGAAACTGAATACATGTAGAAGGCGACAGAATTACAAATCACTTTTCAGAGTTTAGTCTTTGACAAGTGGCCCCGAACATTTGATGTTTGTTTCAGAATACAAAATGAATGCTGGAAACTCAGAGGGAAAAGTTTTGGTTTATAGAACATTTTTTATAGCTTCATCATGCCAGAAAGCATTTTAAGTCATTTTCCAGCAGATATTTCCACCATTTTCCTCCATAAAGCAATCCCTCTACAGTTCAGAAATATCAAAGGTCATCATTGCCACATCTCCTGCTTATGCAATTCTCTCTATCATTTGACGCGCTACAGGGACTGGTACTGCTGGTAAAGCTGTGAATTCTGCCAAGGCAAAGACATTTCCAGTTCATCCTGACTTTGCATAGTTTACTGGAAGAAAAGTGTCTCCTACAAAACACCCAAGTTGCTTGTTTTTAAGGAAGTCAAAGAAACTTAATGACATCACTGTGAAAGACAGCATGAACATCAGAAAAAAACCCAATTGTAACTTTACTAATACTGTAGGTCCTCTAAACAAGAGAAACAAAACTTCCTTGAATGGTTTGCTTGCATGATATGCCTGCTTGTTAAATGGGAGTAAGTGGCAGGCATTCGTAAAAGAAAGAAAAAGGAAAGTGTCACAAAGATAAGATGGCAGACTAGTCTCCTGCTTCATTTCATTCAGTCATGTTCTGTTAAAGCAGGAGGGAGTATGGGCTGGTTATCTCAAGACATCTTGTCTGCATCTAAACATACCATTTGCGTGAACACGATATACAGAAGATCTTTATTTATTGATTTTACGTATATGGAAAGAAAACAAATGAGAAAGATCAGACCCAGGGTTCTTCTAACTTTGAAACTCACCATTGCAATAAAAGCTGATATGAAGTACAATAACTGATCATACTAATAGCTCAAGTCATGAACTAATGTAAAAGGACAGAATAGGTGGAACCTCTTAAATTAGTAGCACCACAGTACAGTTCTTCAATGCCTTTAACAGTTTTAACATTTTACTACTTCTATTGCTGAAAGAAATCCCTTATCCCTTCTCATTAATTAGTAGCATTTTAGATTGTTTTCAGTAACATCTGAAATACATTTTTTACTTCAGAATGGGCACCATAATTTTTCTGTTTTAAACACTGTTTTACAAATTGTACATAATTTTTGTCTGCTTGCTATTTTTGACAAAGACCCATTTTTTAAGTCTTAGAAACAAGTATAGGATGTTTTTATGGAGACATTTCCAAAGAAAAACTGACTGTTCTGTTCTGTTTTCTGTAGCACGCAGTGAATTTTAAAAGGAAAGGTCATGAGAAAGATGGTAATGTGAGTTCCTGAAACAATTTTCTCTGAGTAAATTTGTAAATAAAAGCATCAATATATGTGATGGTCACAACTCTCTCCTCTCTGCAGGTTCACAGTTCTTGTTATGTTACTACTGATCTACAGTCACTCCATGGGCCTGAATGAATGCCAGCTTTCTCTTTGTGTAGCAGAGCAGAGATAGCACTGACCATTCAAGTTTTAATGTTCTGATGGCATTAAACCTCAAAGAAAATATTGACAAAGACATAGGTAAACATTGCAAAGTTCCTTTCCCAGCCTCACACTGGAATCGGAGCTTTATGTCCTCAGCTCTTGGGGCACAGGTTTAAATGGTGCTTCAAGCCCTGCAGTCCTATAAAACCAGATCACCTCATCCGTTCTCTGTTTTTATGGGTCCACAGAAGCCTCCCTCTTCCCTTAAAAATTCATCCTCCCAGGAGATATTGAGTTAATGGAAGCTAGTGAGTTAACGATGGCATAAGTGAATTGAGAAGACAACCATCCTTCATTTTATGGCCCTCTCCTATTTGTCCCAGTAGAGACCCTTGTGCTCCAGACATCTCAGCACCTACAAAGTGTTTCAAGCACAGTCCTGAGGCTTAGTCTTCCAAGCTTTTCTCTTCCATGGGTGTGACATGAGGGGGACTCATGAAAAGGCACAAAATGAAAGAAAACATAACACATGGCTTTTTCATAAGGCAGGATGAAGGAGCTGTGAAGAAAGGTAAAGTTTGGCATGCACTGAGTCCTGTTTTGAGCCTACAGTGGAGACACAATGATCAACAAGAAAAGGTAGGTGAGGCTGCCATGGGCTTGTTATAATTTATGAGTCTGCCTAAGGGAAAATTGTTTTCCCTGAGAAGAAGTGACCCACTCTACTCTTGAAAACACACAAAAAGGATGAGTTGGTGCATCTCTGCAGAGGCACCTTATGCTCAGATCTAACCACTTATTTGTGGTGGTGTCAGTTCGTATCAGGCCAAGCTTCTACAAGCTGATCAGCTCAACTGCATTTGACCGAACAGTGTTAATAAGACATGTGCAACACTTAAAAAAAACAAACCCAAACACCATACCTGGCAACAGTCTCTCTGTGTCACTGTTCATTAACAATACTGCACTAGCAGATGGCTTCACGTGGCTTAGCATATAACATAGCAAACGGAGATGGTATTTTTCAGGACAGAGGAAGCACAGCATAAATACAACGTATCACTTTCACAAGCACAGGCTTTTCAAAAGTCTGGCAATATTATAAAAATAAGAATGAAGCTTCATATGCAATTAAATACAAATAACTGGACTTAAATATTTACTGTACAATAATTCCTGATAGTGCTTTGCAAAACTGAATTTATTTACAATATTCTGTAAAGAGCAAACACCATTTCACTCAAAGCCAGATGCATGAAGGAAAAAAGAGAAAACAGAGATGCTACTTTAAAGCAAATACTGTCACATCCAATGTCAAGATTTAAGTGGCTTACAACCATTCATAAAATTCTTATTTTGGCCAAGCTTATTTTTTCAATTATAGTATAAAAGTCAAGAGACTAGTTTTTTGAGAAGGAAGAAATGGCAGCTGTTCCCCATAGATGGATTCTTTAGGTGCCTACACACGGATTTGCAGAGCAGCCTTAGGCAGACTTTCATGACAAGCTCAGTCAGTACTTTCATTCCATTTATACAGAAGCAGCAGGATCCAGTATAAAATAATCACTGTACAGTTACACTTTTAAACAATAGGCTTCAATCTTCTTTATATTCCAATCATCTTTCACACCCAAATCTGCTTTTCACAGTAGCTGGGAATTAACCGATCCCATTAAACAGTACTGCTAATTATAACACAGTTGCACCCTGCACGGCCTCTGACACCTGTTTGATCCTCCTGCAACTTTTGACTACCAGAGGGAATAGCCCCAAACTTAAGATAGTTGAAAAACAAGATAAATAACAACTTTCTTCCTAACTCTGTCCATTTGTATTACTTCTTCAATTTACCACATACTTCATCTATTAACTTCCACAAATTGGTAATGAGGAGTTTCACAATGACCACGGGCATACACACCATCATGTGTAATATCACGTTAAACACTGAGGGCAGCAGGAATGAAGTAATAAAGCAGTCAAAATACATAAGCTTTCAATCTGAGGCATTAGGCAAGTCTCCATTTCGTAAAGCTCTGGAATTGCAACTGTTCCGAGGAGGTAAGAGAGGAGGACGTGCCAGCAGTATCAGCATGGCAACAGCACCACTGCTACTGACCCAGAAAGAAAGCGCTCCCCTGGGGAGATTCTTCCAATCTCTTCACGCAGTCCTACTCCACGTATCGAACACAAAAAGCAACAAAGCAGCAGCCGACCAGTGCCACCATCGATGCTGAAATCACAGTGACCACGCTGCCAGCAACACTAACCAAGAGCCCCAGGCCCACACCGAGAATGATCTGGGCCAGCTGGACCATGCAGGTGAGAGCGGCACAGTCAATGCCCTTCCCTCGGCCGTGCTCTCCAGCTTGTTCCCCATCCTGCAGCTTCAGACTCTGCAAATAAACACAGAACAAAACCCAGTGAAATGAGACAGAGCGCCGGTAACTTGCAGCTCTCAGCCAATGCACTGTCATGAACCCCACATGCAGCAAGACAGGCCAATAGCTCCCTGCTTCCCTTCCCTTTTCTCTGCTTGTCCCACAGAGGTTATGGAATTCAAACAGAGATTTTACAAGTGATAATGAGTTTCCCAAGCTCCCTCCAAATTGTCCCGTTTCTCCCATCTGCAATTTTTCCCTCTATCCCTTCTCTGAAGGAAAGAATTGAGACTTGATCAGAAAAATTAGCCATTTCCTTCAAGTTCAGGTCTGTTTGAGCTCTGGCAAACTGACATTTCACAGTACAGGACACCCCGTCATGGATAATTTAGCTCCAGCTCTCATGGTTGAAGGAGAGCCTCAAAGGGATGTTAAGACGAATCACACTATGTCCCACATGCATACTGATCATAAATCGCTATAATGGAGCACTGTGCTCTGAAGTTATGCCTCAAAGCACATAAAGGACTTCAGTACTAAAATCTAAATGCAGTGCTTTTATTGCTGGGGAAAAATAATAATCTGAAAACAAATGTCCAAGCTAGGACTGTTGTACAGTACCAAAGACCATTATTAACTACTGATTATCTGTATATCTGCTGTGCTATACACAACAGAGCAAAAGGCTTCATTTATTATATACAAGCATCTTGCATATAAGTACCCTGTGAGGGTGGTTGATCACTGGAACAGGTTGACCACAGGGCTCATGGGGTCTCCATCCTCGGAAACATTCAAACCAGACTGGACATGATGCTGGGCAACCTGCTCCAGGTGGCCCTGCTTGAGCAGCGGGGTTGGACTACATGACTCTGGAGGTCTCTTCTAACTTCAGCAGTTCTGTGATTCCCTCTAGGAAGGATCTATTCTGCTTTGTTCAGAAATTAAGGGATAGTTTACATATTTATTGTTCTTCTTCCATAGGCTGTTGAATGGAGAATGTTGTATTGTCGCAAACAAGAGATTTCCAAGCTGCAGGCTAGCTGTGCTACTGTCTTCTGGTATCCAAACACTCTCTGCCATTAAGATACTTTTTGCTTTTTGCAAGACCTATTACATTGCCTTTGAGCTGTTACTACACAAAGCTCAAAAGTACTGGAGACAAACAGTCTCCTCCTAATCCAGTAAACAAAATTGAATTTGGATCCTAGGGAACAGCAGCATGGAACAGGAGTTGCAAATGGCAGCTTTTTAAAACCCAGGACATGATTTTGGTAGACTGCATAGTGAGGAAAATGTCTGCTTTTTGTTCTGGAATGATACAGTCCTTTCACCTGAAGTATTTCCAATTTTAGACACAATTTTTCTGGAATTATATGTATTTTGCTGGGCTGTGCCCAGTGTTCCTATGTGCTAACAGTTCTGACCACAATTATATGAATGTGTAAATGAATGCAATCTCGCACTTCATGCTTCCTCTTTATTTTTTTCTGTATTGTACATTATAGAAGATTCGAGATAAACCTAATTCTGTTAATATCAGATCTAACATAGAATTATGTCATTTAACATCTGGCATAGCAAATACCATACACCAGAAAAGAAACAATTGGCTGTCTTACAAGTAACATTTGAATATTTTAGCCTATTAAAGTCCCTGCACACTTCAGCACATTTTATTCCACTTCTGTCTGGGAACAGCTCTGAATCAGAGCTAGATTACAATTTTGCCTCTGCTCCCTCTCTCTGAGTTGGCTGGCCCAAAGTTAGGCTTGTGATCTCACCCTAAATTGGGTTCATTCCCTGTCCTTTGTTCTATCTTTCTAAAACTCTTCATTGTGATCATTCTCTGCTAGAGGGAACAGAGAAATTAACTGAAAAATTAGGAATCAGATCTATGAAATATTTAACCACATTGAGACATCCTCCTCGGAGTCAATAGAATAACTGAGTTTTCTTGCATTCACCATTCACAGAGTGATGCTTAAAAGTTGTACAGAACAGTAGGACGTGTTCTCAAGGACTTAATCTAGCCCTGTGCTGGTCTCAGCTAGGTTTCTTTTTTTTTTTTTCCCCAACGATTCAACATTTCCTTTATTAATTTCTTCAAATATCCCCAGATATAATAAGCACTTTTCCTAAGTCCTCCCAACTCTCCTTAATCCTTCTTGTTTCCAGCTCTCTCACTAACTTAAAAGACTTAAGAGCACTTTTCCATTAAAGACCTCAACACTTTACAAGACATGAAGATCCTGCTGTGCCCAGTAACATGATATAAGGAATGCAAGCTTTTCCAGATTTTCCGTGGAAACAGAATTTCGTGCTGTGGAGGACCAAAAACCAATCCCAGACCTTTAGCGCGATAATGAGAACGTGGTATATAATTTAATACTGAACTATATAAAACTGTTTGTACTTGAATTTCATGGCTTTATTAGCCAACGGTTTTTGTTACACTTTGTAGTTAACTAAAAATTCTGCCAGCCTTTACAATGTGGTTATCAACCTTAGGAACTCAGAAGTCAAGTCGTCAGCCAACACATCTGGAGAGAAGGATGTAAGGAAGGTAGCACTTGAAGGCAACACAAAGTGGAGCCCTGTTATCTGCTTACTGCCTGAACACATACTGTCATTGGCTTTGTTTCAGTTGTGATGATAAATAATTATTTGTCTCACTGCAGGACTGTTTGGAGAGTTTGGAGTTGGAACCTTAACTCTCTCTGTCAGAAACTTTCTATTCATAACACATGTCATCATAGACAGTTTGAAATTAAAATTAAAAGCTGCTCACCAGTTCTACACAGTTTTCTCCCCAAATAGTCTAAACAGACCCAGACAGATACAAACTTAGTCTTCCTTAGACATTGAACTCACCTCTTCTTCCCTGTGATACTCTGCAATGAGGTGGAACGGCACTGTGTACAGTGTGCTGGACATGACACCAAAAAGGGAACACAGAGCCAGAGTGGAATAGACATTGGGAAACAAGCCAATTAATCCAGTACCCAATCCAAAAAGTAGGTATCCAATGAAATAAAGTCCCTTTAATCCTAGGTATGGCAGAAGCATTTTCTGCAGGTCTGTGAAAAGGAAGTGAAAATGCCAATAAAACTAAAGCAAAACAGATCACATTTCATCAGGGAGTTCCTTTAAGGGGTTTTATTTTGTAAAATGCAATGAAGACGATAATCCAACTGATTTTGGAAGTCCCTCATATTATGGTAGGTATAAACTTGCCAAAGAATACTTGCTCTCTCTGGGGATAGTCTATTCCGGCATAGCAAACTCCAGAGGAGAAGTAGTTAACAATCATTCTGGAAGAACTGCCCTCACTGACAACCTCAGACGTTTCCGCTGTTCGATTATAATGCGAACATTTGGCATCAACTGCTGTCTGAGCTGAGAAAGGCGATACAGAAATGCCTGTAATTAAGCTCCAAAGGGGAAAGATTTCCCTCAAGCCTCTTTTAGATGCCAAATTCAGCCCCCAAAATGGTGCTCATTTGAGTTTGCGGATCACAAGTAGTTTTTTTAATCCTTGGTAAGAGCTATGGTGAAATCTATCTGGGGAACTGTGCTAGCATATTTAGACATAATTTTGGCGAGCAGGGTTATGCTTCTGGCAAGAACTTCTACTGCATTGTGAAAAAGTTATTTTATGAGGAATGCAGACGGGGAGAGGCCATCAGAGGGACCTGCAAGAGCCTACAGCTACAGCACTGCTAGGTGAAAGCATCTCAGAATGATGCCCATAGCATCCATTTTAGTCTGCCATTTAACTTTGGGATGATTTTCAATGTTCAGGGTCAGTTCACGTGCAGAACAAAATGACTCCCCTCATCATGTGGTTGGGAACTGTTCGTGTAAAGACATGAGTTTCTAACAATGCTGAAAATGTAACATTTCTCGAAGTTTTAATGTGGAAAAAACCCAGTTAATTTGGCATCTCTTTATTTTTTTAAACCATGGCAAATAGTGAACATTTTAAACACTTTCAAGACACAGCGTTGGAGTACATTCCTGGGTACTTACATGAATAGACTGATGAAGAAATTGCATTGATGCACAGCCCCCAGCATCCCACCTCTACTCCTTTTTTGTAGGTGAGGTAAAGCGTGGAGTTATGAGAAGCGTAAGGACTACCCTGGTATACCACCTGAAAGAGACCACAAAGATCACAGAAGGCAAGGATGGACTGCATGTATATAATACCTCCTTCTTACAGGAACCGGGTACCTGAGACAAGGCCTCATCCCTGGTGAGGGAGATAATTAGCACCCAAGAAATCTGTTAAGCAGTGCCTTAACCATCCCTTCACAGTTCTCCAGGTTTCATGCTCATTTCTCCCAGATTCTCACATCCCAGGCTCCTCCTCATTTATTACCCTCTGCCTCTTCTTGGACTGTCCACTCTACACTGACTTGTTTGCTCTTTTTCCTTTGGGTCATCTTATTTCCCACTCTCCTTCTCCATCCACTTCTGCCTTCTTGCCTTAGCCTTTCTTTCCTTAATTTATCTACAATTAATTTTTTTATTTTCTCTTTCAGGCTTAACCCAATGGACTCATTCTTCCACCCAGTAATTGTCTTATTCAGTTCCTTATGTAGGCAAGAAAAACTTATTTCAGTTGTTCATATACACTGCAGGAAAAAAAACCCTCTCTCTCACCTACAGAGACAAAAAATGGGCAAGGAAGTGGGAATACTGCATGGAAACCACAGAAAAAAGGAAGCGGCAATGAGAGTATTTGTGCTGGGAGCATATTTGTACCCTGGAAGAAAGGAGGCAGACAAGATCATACAGGCAAGAATCACTGGCAGGGACATAGAGTCTTACTGCCTGGGAATGGCATTGAAAAGGGAGCACTGGGTATCATGAAGGCAAATAATTGCCAGCAGAAGGGACTTGGGGAGAGGTTTAAAGAGGTATGGCAGGGCCAGTCAAATTCAAAGGGACAAGAGCTCTCAGCTACCAAGTAGCTCACTGTGCGCAAATAGCTGCAGAGCCTGAGGCCAAGGAGGCTGCAGTGCAGGTGAACAGCTTTGTGCTGGCAGTGCCAATGCACCAGGATAAGGCCACCTGCATCCAAACAACATCAGCATTACCTTAGTTAGGAAACCTGCCCATTTCAGAGCAGCTCCAAAGCCAAAGCAGAAAATGGACGTGTTTGGAACAGCTCTGAGAGCTTCATTTGGAACAGTTAAAGCCACAAATAGCCTTAAAAATGCTAAAAGGTTTCCCCCAAAGATCCAACAGACTGGCTCAGAATGAAGGCCTGAGATCAATTAGCTGTTCCACAAAACTCTTGTTGAGCCATCCTGATACAACTGGCTCTGCCACCACTGTCACCTCTTCAGGATTATAACATTGTCTCATTTCTTCTTGGTGGAGGAGGAGATGCTATGGAGAAAGAGAAGCAAGAGGATTTTATGCTTTTACCTGTCCCATGAAATCCGTGAAGAAGAGCATGTTGGACAGAAAAGCCATCCATCCAAAGAGGTGGCTCACACACAGACAGCGATAGTGGGATGGCATGCTTAAAAGTGTCTTCAAGAGTGATTTAAGGGTCATCCGCCTTTGATCCTAAAAGCAAGTATTTAACAGTAACACTGTATTATTTCCCTGAGGCTAATAAAATAGCTGACAGCAAATGAAGAAGGCCTCGACATTTTTCATTGCTAAACTTCCAAAGTATTTTATTCTTTGCTAGGAGGGGTTCCTTGGGTACTGAATGTCCTTCGATGTATATTTGATTTGTAGAGCCATTGCCTAATAAAGTCATCTGAAAGATTCACAGAGACTCTGGGAGAGCTGGGGTATATCAGTAAGGATGTAACATTTCTTGCTGTTATAATCAGTAGGATTATTTACTTGTAGAACCAAGTAAAAATTTTCTGCCAAAACAGATTCAGTGAAGTTTCAAAAAAAAAACCCCAAAACCAGAAACAAAAATAATTTCTTTATGGAGACAATGAGCTTTACACTGAAAATTTAAAATTGCCATGGAAAAAAAATTAAACTCAAAATACTTCCTGAGAATTAAAATGTATCAGTTGTGAACAACAGCACTTCTGAGATCTTGTTGCCATGCCATTCCCTACTATGTGCTAAATTCCCTAGAAAACTTCACCTCTTCTGGTGTATCATGGGATTTCCACTACGTACTGTCCTCCCCACCATGAAGCAGTGAAAGACTGATATATCACAGGAGATGCAGCACCACTCAAAATCCTAGCACCCAGAGAACGTGAGCCTCAGCAGCTGAACACCTCATCTCATGGAAGAAATAACTAATTTTGAAATCTGGTGCTGGTTAAAGAATCTTATTGATGGGAAAAAAACAAAATTTCTCACCACCTTCAATGCCCCACCTTATGTCCCTCCTCCTTGTCTGAGCCCTGTGCCCAAAAACTCTTTCTTTTCCAGCCACGTGCACCAGATCACTTGTATCACTTGATTTTTTTTTTTTTAGTACTGTAGATATGCTTGATGTCAGGCATTTGTGACACACAATTCTTACTGCTTTAAAGCTCCTGCACGGGTCTTTGCTTTTAAAGAAAAAAAGATATTATTTTATCTGTGCATGATGAAACACTTCCAATTTTCTCTAGTGATGCTTAGAAGCAACAGTGTCGGGAGAGGTGGTAAGGGAAGCTGTAATCATGAAATGTGGAAGAACTGTAAAAGTTATATTCATTACTGGAGAGGTGAATTTTGTCTTTAATTTGCTGTAAGATAATTACATTTTTTCCTTCCTTCAATGTTCTACTTACTTTTCACAATTCTGCTTTCCTTTGAAATAGGTTATGCTGCAAGCTATTCTATGAATAATCACCACGTGCAAAGCTGGAAAATACTTTGCTCCAGTGGGAAGTTTTTAATCCTCATAGGAATGCCAAAATTCAAGTTGCTGACTTTCACCTTGAACTGCATATTGTCCAAATCCCTTGGAATTTCTCTTGGCATCACTGGCTTTTTTAAACAGGGTAGGCTTTCTATTCTTCTACAGTTATTAAAAAACAACCCAAAAAATTCCACATTGACTCATTAGTGTTACTTCAAGGATAATTACTATAATTTCAATAGGCTTATTTAATTTGTTCAACTCTTCCACAGAGTTCTTTAAAACAGCCTTTCCAATCGAAGTGTTAACATAAGGTCAGGGAACTACAAAGGACGCTGCTGTAAGAGCAAACAATAACTTGACAGCTAGATAGAAATGCTTGCTTTCTATTTAGATATTTTAGAGAATGGAATTGGAAACTGAAATGTTTAATGCACACATTCAATACACACCAACACACAAATCCCACACTAATTTAAACAACATGCTGAAGTTTGGCTCCATTTAAGTGCTTCATCCTTAAAAAGCTCACAATACCCAATCATTTTCTCTGTAAAATCACTACAACTCAAGGCCTAAGACGATTCATAAGGACACAGAGGAATCGGTATGACTTGGGGTTTATGGCAGTAGATCCCGAGTAATTTGGCACCAAACTGAAGATCAAAAGACAAATCACTTTGGATGTTTGTTCATACTGTAACAGGTCAAATCTCATTAATAATCATGGTAGCTATTAGCATGTGAGAGCACAGTCCTTAATTTAAAAGACATAGGGCCATGATGCCTGCAGCAAAAAAGAGACACATTAAAACAGGAAGCCAAACCATTTCTTCAAGGAAGCAATTACAGTAATAAATGAACTCAGAAAATATGTGCCACAAGAGACAGACCATTAAGACAGTGAGTGTCTAGAATTTATACATGCCCAGGCACATCAAAGAAACATGAGACAGATCAAAGCACTGTGAACATAAGACAGGCTGTCCAACTAAAAATATAGAGAGGAAGGCAATGGCACAAGCTTGCCCACAGTGGACACCAGAGCTTCACCTCAGGTGTCAGATGCCACCGATTCAATGGAATTAGTTCCTGGCAAGGTAGGAGCTACTCCAACCCACAGTCTGCTCACCTTGCTTTCACTGCATCTGCTCCCTCTTCTTCTTTTACCTTCCTTTCTTTAGCGCCCACATGGGCCAAGCAGTCAATGACACTTAGTATCTCTGACAATTTGGAGGATGCTCAGAGTCAACAGTGCTGGTGAACAAAGCTGGCTGCTCAAGCTAGCCTACGGTGGGGAACAGGGACAGCATCGCAGTGTGCTAGCCATATTCTCCCAACAAACTTGCTTTGCTGTCTGCCCCTCTCTGTGTTTGTCTGGCATTGTCATCAGACAGTGTTCATCTTTTATTCTACCTTTGTGTTGTACCTGGTATAATAATGTTTTTCTTCGGGTTAGGTATACCAAGTGCTATTTTAATACAAATGAATAGTGAAAGACAATAAATCCCTTTTATTTGTAGTTCAAACATGAGTTTAGGTTTCTAACTTATAACCATCTGCACATTCTCCATAGTTTTTACTTGATTTATCAAGACCTGTATCAGGAGTAGATATACATAACATCAAGAGATCAGAAGTGAAATTAAAACAAGCAACTGTTTCATCACTTACTGTTATACTAGGAGCCAAACATATACATTAGCCTTTGCTTACCTAGGGTACCATGAGAGTGCAGTGAGGATCCCTAGCACTGAAAGTCATCAACAGAACAGTAAAAACTATTATCTGTTCCCAAGACCATTCTAGAAATGTGCTCTCCAGATATTTTTCAGGTAAGTTCACCTTTTCCTAGTTGCCTTAGATTGAAGCAATCTCTCATAAAAACACAGCAGGAATAAAATAACAGTGGTCATTTGAAAGTACTCACTATTCTCTCCCACCTAGAAGTTCTGCCAAAGACACAGCTACAACATAATTTCAAAATAAAACTAAAACTCCAGAAGTGAGGTAGCATTATTGTAGAAGCAGCAATTTTAAACCCATCAGTACTGTCAATAAATCCTCAATGAAATGCTGACCGGCAGCATAACTGGAATGTTTACCAGACCAGGGAACAAACAATTCATATATACTACATATGTAAGTGCGTGGACTTCAATGGGAATTACAGATTTATATCGAAGATTAATGGTCTGTAGTCCTTGTCCACAATGTGATGCTAATTCTTTCAGGGACAGTATTAACATGAGTAATGGATGTTAATTACTGTAATTGTAATTGTAATGGATGTAAACTGTTAACATCAAGACAGTAAAGGACATAGTATATCCTCTTGACAAAATTCACGTGAGGAGGATATCAGGAGACTGACACAATGCAGAAACCCGAACCTGGTGCTCCCTCATCCCTGCCAATTGTTCAAAGCATCAGGACTAGTCCATCTCGTCCCTCTTGCTGGAAATATTTTATAAATAAAAAATGAGAAAAGCAAGCAGGCTTTCTACTGACCCTATATCCTAGTAAAGGGTCCTTTTTCTATGTGTGTGAAAGAGCTCCCATTCCAAATAGTGAGCATTAGCTAACTAAAGGGTCTCCAAGGACGGAACGATAGGAATTACAAAATGATCTCTGCACTTACCTCTGCAGGTGACGTAACAGCACACTTCCCTGGTTTAGCTGTAGCCTTTATTTCAGTAGATGTCGATGTACTGAGTAAGTAACCATTTTTTATTTCCTCCTCTATGGACCTATATTTATAGGATTTAGTCACTTTCAACAAGAACGTTGTCTCTTCATTTTCATATCTGAGTGGGACTTCAGGAATACTGCGCAGATGTATGGTAAGGCAGATTAGGAAAACCAAGGCTGTGAAGAAGAAAATCACCTGGAATTCCGATGCCAAGGAATTTCCTAGTACAGTTTGACCCCAATCAATAGCACCTGTCAGGTAACCCAGGGCTCCTCCCAAACCTATGGGGATGGGAAGAAAGGAGAAAAAAGAGGTACTGGCATTGGTGAAATAAACAAACAGTACACAATACCCTCAACATGTGATCCCCTCTAGAAATGACTGAATAATCACTCTCAAGGTATTAATCACAAAAAAATAGAAATACGGGGCTAATCACATACATAGGCAGTTACGAAAATAACTCTTAAAAAAACTCCTCAGCTCTGGTGGATAGGGGTCTCCAAAAAATGCCTGAACATGGCTATCAACATGGGCCTACATCTCCTTTCTTGGCTTTGTTTTCTTTGAAACAGTGAGTAATACAAAGTAAAATTCTACTGAAATTCATGGTTTTTTAAAACTCCACAAAACAAAAAACTTGTTTTCAATCATATTGAGACTATATATAGTTCTGACTTTGTAAAATGTATTTTATATAGCTGAGTCTAAACAGAAATACTGTCTCCATGTGAAAGTTTAAAAACAAGGAAATAAAACCACAAGCATTGTTTTGCAGTTATCAAAATCTGAGTACCTCACAACTCAGAAACAAAACCAAAAAGGATCAAATACAAATGTGTAATTCTTTTTACTGAATTTCTCAGAGAAGTTAGAATAAAAGGTAAAATATGAATGCTACCTTGTGTCTTGAAGTTAATAAAACCAGCATTCAGTCCGATTTTTTAAAAATTTATTCTTTTTGTTATTAGTGCACACAGGTTCAAGAAGCACAAGAAAGTGCACACAATACAGAGCTCTGGTAGGAGAAGCAGCTTTATAGAGTCCTGACACCTTGTTAACCTGGTGACTCTGCAGGACGTGGGAGCTAAGCAGGATAAAAGCATTTGAAGGACTTGGAAGTACTCTTCTGCTTAGGAGAACTGAAGACAATGTATTGCAGAACCATTCAGTCTAACAAAAAGTAACAGAGGTAACAGGACCTACATTTGCTTCACCTACAAATCACGGGAACTTCTGTGATTTAATTCTGGGACTTCTGCACTTTTTTCCCTCTTGGGTCTGATTATGGCCCTCCTTCACTGCATCCTACTGCATTTCACAGGGGACTGTATCCTTGCTTGCTCTCATGAAAAACAACTAAGCTGTTAAAAACTTTTTGAAGAAAACCTACACTAAATGTTTGCACAGAGTGAATGTTTAATGTTTTGAGGTCTTTGCACACTGTTTTGACAAAAAGCAATCATGATACTGGAACACAGCCTGAGTGTTGCATGTTGGGTATGTTCACTCTTCCTTCCAGTTGTCTCAGTGGTCCTAAGCTTCATAATTGCAAGGCTATCAAGTTTTATGTTCAAACCTTAAATTGAAGACAAACTGGAGAGCAAAACCTTGGGAAATATTTAGTAGAAAAAGAAGTAACTAAACAGGGGAATGTTGTGGTTTCAGCTGGGATAGAGTTAATTTTCTTCCTACGAGCTGGCACAATGCTGTGTTTCAGATTTAGTATGAGAATAATGCTGGTAACACATCAATGTTTTTAGTTGTTGCTAGGTAGTGCTCACACTAAGCCAAGGATTTTTCAGCTTCCCATGCTCTGCCGGGTACACAAGAAGCTGGTAGGGGGCACAGCCAGGACAGCTGACCCAAACTGGCCACAGGGCTATTCCATACCATATGGCATCACGCTCAGTATAGAAACTGAGGGGAGTTGGCCGGGGGGCAGCGATCGCTGCTCGGGGACGGGCTGGGTGTCGGTCAGCGGGTCGTGAGCGGTTGCTTCCCTTGTTTTTGCTGTGTTTTATTTCTCTCTCTCTCTCTCATTGTTCTTTTTATTACAATTTTTATTACTATATTATTATAGTTCAATCATTAACCTGTTTTTACCTCAACCCATGAGCTTTCTTACTTTTGCCCTTCAGATTCTCTCCCCAGTCCCACTGTTGAGGGGAGGGTGTGCAAGCAGCTATGTGGTGCTTGGTTGCTGACTGGGGCTAAACCACGATAATTGTATGACTTACTGGTGAGTGGCAAACGATTAATGCTAAGAA
>VZTL01084936.1:0-10967 GCA_013400535.1 Scopus umbretta
AAATATATTTTTAAAGCTCGTGCTTGGTGATCAGAGTTAAAAATACTGTTACCATATTTAAAATAACTCACATAGAACAGACCTGGAATACTTCAAAAGCTATTAATATCAATAATGGCGAGTGCTTTGTAAGCTTTCAAAGAAAATCCATAAACCCTTGATTTTAGTTATGACTATATATCTGAAGGACATTTTAAACCCATATTAAAATATTCTATTTACAGGTTAACCTTTATCATACTTTACCCAAGAGAATAATCTGATAGACTGTATTCTACTGGTGACAGTAGTTAAATAGTCCTTTCATTTCCAAGCTTTTCTAGAAGTGAAAACAAACTAAACCTTCTCTCTTTTTTGTGTTTTCACCAGTCGGATGTGCAACCAGTTTTGCTAAATGCATTTATGCCAAAAAGTCAACATATTACTGAGCAGTACTGAGCAATCGTTATTGCTGTTGATAGTGGAATATAAAATATTTTAAGTTTAGAGTTAGACTGGCTGATTTTCAATTATTCCAGCTACAAGCTGCTGCATTTATTCTCAAAAAATATATCAAGTGGGGAAGGTACAGCTACTATCATTGTACAATAAAAACAGATTTGACTGACAGCACTGAAAACTAAGTCTTTTTATATTCACTTTTTGGAGGTTTTTTAATGTTTTACCTGTGTACACCAAAATCCTTAAAAGGCCTGGGCAAAACATGCTTAAGTGGTATGGTTTTTCAGAGTTGTGAAGTGCTGTTAACATCAGTTAAAACAGCTTTTTGTCATGAAAATTAATACCATCTCTAGTATTTCTAATACACAGTATACCGGTTCTGTATTTCAGACCTTGGCCCAAGAAGTGCAGCAATTAAATAAAACACTTATATGAATGTAAACTGACTGAAGATTTTTTGTCATTTTGCTGAACCAGCAGCATAGCTGGTCCTAAACATTAATGGGGAAAAAAAGGAATGAGTCAAATTAAGGACTGTGATAAAGTACCTAGAGCGTGGCCTTCAAGAACACGTACAACCGCGTTATTTATTGCGGTCTCCACGTTCACCTTTTGCTTTGTGTGGGACCACACAGGCTCTCTCTTCCACCACTATCAGTGCTTTAATTTTAATCAAAATCGGTGAATCCACATGGATAAAACACTGGCTTTCATTTTGAGAATAATATACATCTTATCTTGCTGTCCCTTTTTCTTAAAAAACACCCTATTGTCTTTTTTGCTGGCACATGCATCCTGATACTTCGCCAAAACCACGAGGAGGCCTTTGCGGCAAGGCCCGCAGCAAGGCCGTCCCCCTCCCGCCGGCTTCCAGCGCCAGGACCTTTCCAGCAGCAGGCCGAGGCAGCGGGCACATTGCCATCTCAAGGCAGGCTGGCTCTCAGCAGGGTCGGACGGAGCCCCAGCCACCTCCTCACAGTTTTTTGGCGCAGGAGCAAGCCTGCCTCACCGCGCCAATGCACAGGAGCCCGGCAGCTGCAAGGGGTAGGGCCCCCCTGGCTGGCCGCAGCCCTCAGGCCCCAAGCCAGGACAGGGGCAGCAACAGGGCTGCTCCAGGGCCCTGAGGTGACACGGAGGGAGCCCAGTCTGGGCACGGACACCCTCCCCCTAGCAGCACCTGGGGCAGATCTGTGGGTCCTGCTGAGACAAAATGGCAGCCCCAGGCCTGGGGGCGGAGTGGAGGTCCCAGCCTGCCGGTGCCCTCGGGGCACAGCACCCAGAGGCACCTGAACACTCAGAAGCGGATCTGTGCTACCCGTGGCAAGTTTCAGCAGGGCAAGGTGGCTTTCCCCAAAAGGGCCGGGCCTAGGCTGGTCCCACAGCTGCAGCAAGGGCTTTCTCCAGCCAGAGGCAGGGGCTGCCCTGTGGAATCCCTGAAGCATTGCCAGGCACTGTTCTCCACCATACCCCAGCTTACCCAGCCCATCTCCCCCTTTCCCTTCTTAAATAATGCTCTCTCCTGATTTGCGTTGACACTCACAGTTGAGAAGTAATTTTTAAAAGTTAATGCTCAGCCAAGTCTTGCTGCTGAGGCCTCCCTAATGGTTCCTCCACGTAGTAATGGCTCTATTTTGGTTCCTGAAGGGCCAAGCGGTGCAAGATGAGGGCATCCACGTCCCTTGCCTGTCAGGGGAAGGTAAGGCGTTAGCCGGGTCTCTTCCCTTCTGAGCAGCACTTCATACTGCAGGGGTATTTGAGCCTATTGTCACAGCATTTACACAGAGTCCTTAGGAAACGAACAATCCATATTACCGAGCAATGCTTCTTGAAAGTATCCCGTAATAGATTTTGATGAAAAAATCTAGTCTTCAATGATTTGAGAAAATTTTCAATTTTTTTTTTCAAAACAATTAAATTAGTTTTGAGAAGATTTTTTTTTTTTTCATCAAAAGTCCAACCACCTGAATTCAGAAGTATTTAGACTTTTAAATGCCACCCAGATGTTTCCCAGGAATTAGTTTTGAATACCTTGTGCCACCATTTACATTTCTGATGGACTTCATTGTCTGTCATTAACTGTAGATAGATCATCATTTTTAATAGGAGAGAGATGAGCTGCTTCTCATGGGTTGGAAAGCCCACTGAGAGACCCCGATATAGAGGAAGAGGTTGAAGAATTAGTAGGAATGTGCTCTGGATCCGGTATTGCACTGGCCTGCAATCTGTATAATCATTCAAGCAAGCATAGAGAGTCAGGTTTTTTAATTCTCTGCCATGTTTTTCCTGCTTTTATCACAAGAAAACATCTGTTTTATTTACATGGCTGAATTGGCTGTAGTCTCAAATTTTCATGCAAGTTAGTTGTATTTTAATGAAAATTACCTTTTTCATTTCCCACTCAAGACTATAGCTTTCCTCTGAGATTGCCAATAACAAATGTCTCCTGCAGTGACAAGAAAATGAACCGGAGTGCTTGGGAACTACACTTGCAGGTATTACAACATTTCAAAATTGGATTTGTTTGAAATCAGAACAGATGCACAAGTTTAGAGATTACCTGAAACAAAAATACTTTTAAAAATCCGCTATAAACTATTATTTCAACTTTATATTTTGCTTCGTTACATTAAACTTTAGTGAATGTTTCTGTGTAAAAATTTAACACATGAAATAATGAATTTATGAGCAGACAATATTTTATCATTACTGTTTACTGATCACCAGCAGAGCTTTCTCCTAATACTACCAAATAAAACAGAAATATTCAGTGTTAATACCCAGCCGTAAAAAGCAGAACATATACAGTTAGAACTCCTATAACAGAAAGGTTCAAAGAAATTTAGTTTTACTTTGTTCCCTTAAAAAAAACACCAAATCACAAACATTTGAAGTTTCTAGCTACTTTTTTTTTTCCTCCATAAAATGGTTTAATTGCAGATCAATCAAAACAAGTTTTTGTTTTGACCTTATTGCATTGTTTTATCTCCCTTTCATCTGTTCAACTTGAATATATAACTGCCAGGACATCTTGATTTATTATTAAGTGTAATATTATTTGTACTAAAAAGGTAAATGATGAAGTAAAAAAAAAAAAAAATTATCTTCACCATTCTTCAGCAGCAACTGTGAGGGAGAGAGATGCATGCCCTAAAACAATCTGGATTAATTCAATTACCTTTTTTCCCCAAACAGAAATATTTCATCAGGACAAGTTAGCTCAATTTTAGCTAGTGTGAAAACAGAAGTAACTGTTTCCTCTGTTTCATGGTCAGAAATTGTTTTTCCCAATTTGATCCGTTAATGCCTGCAGAATGAGAAATGTGACCTTATGTTTATCTTTCTCCACTTAATAAACGCTGTTTGATATTTTCAAAGCCATGTTGGGGATTAGAATATGCATTAATTCTGGTTTTAAACATAGCCTATAGCTCTTCAACTGCCTTAAAAATGTTAGCTATTTTCTATAAGAAAACACAAAATCATGTCTGCTACTACATGTACATACTAAAAAAAACCTGCTTTAATTTTTGCCTTTGAAAAATGAAGCACAATTATTAAAAAGAAATTGGCATATACTGGATTTTTCTTTTGTCTGTAGCTGAAAATTTGAAACACCCAGAGTCTCTTGCTTTTGGTGAACTTCATTCCAACATCACCTTAATTAATCTATTTTTTCCCCTCCTGATTCCTTATATGACCACCATTTACTTTGTTTAAGACTGCACGTGTATTTGTACCCTATATGCAGAGGGTTATCCAATCTACATTTAATCACCATGCAGTCTACAACAGATATAACTAGATATAGTGATAGAGATAACTACCAACACAACAATTGTGAAATGGTAAATACTATACCTCTTAAAAAATGCCAACAAGACTACAGATTAGTAGTTAGGTTGACATTATCTCCATATTTTTTTTTAAACCTGCAAGATGACATCAGAGTTGCACTGATTCACCTTCGGTAGTACAAAGTAAGGAAACATGTTTATTTCCAGCTCAGAGAGATGCACCCTGAGAAGCCTGTTAGAAGCCGTTTTGGGCCAGCTGTTATGACTGACTGATACATAAGAAATTATGAAGGAATCAGCTACCTCACAAACTTAGAATGCAACATGCACTTTGTAATCAAATGTCCCTGCCCATATGCTTATCTCACAATAAATTTGTCATTACATACACATGGGCCAATTGCCATCTGAAAGAGGACTTCTACAGTCTTACTCCAGGGAGAAACACGTAGAAAACAGCCATACAGGTGTACTAATATTTCTCTCGCATGATTATTCTCCCAGATTTTCAGATCAACATTTCAGATGTCTCACTGGAGGCTCCGAATTCAAGCTACAGTGGTAAATTGCATGAAGTCACGGGTTTACGTTCATCCACTCCACTCCCTTGGTGGAGTCTCCAGCACACTCCCAGAGCTGCAGGAGACCTCAATCTGCAAGGCTGATTCAGAACCAGATTCCCTAGAGCTGCAACTGTGCAAGTCTAGATTCTGATGGGTGCTGTTTCTCTAAGTAGAGCTTTTCATGTAGGAAAAACAAAATGAAAACAATTTCACTGATTTCTAAAAGAAAACATCTCGGGGTAGTTGTGCAAGGCAGCACAAAAAATAAGGCCAGTGAAGTGAAGAGTCCGAACCAGATTCCAGCAGAAAACAACAGAATGTAATTGGAAGGATTTATGATGGCAAGAAAATGACAGGAAACCCTGAAATGCAGTTTTTTATCCACTAGAGAAAACCAGAAACTAAATCCTGATTCAAAGTTTTGAATGTCTGGTAATACTTCGGTGATAATTTCAAATATATAACTGAGCCTAATTTTAACAGAGAAGAGCTCTACAAAACAAAGACATCTCCTTGGGAGGTTGCTTTTTTGGTCTGGGGTTTCTTTAGTCTCCCAGCAAAACCTGATCTTCATAGACCCTAGACACCTGGCTCTACTTAGCTTGTACAACATGAAGAAATCACTGCCCAAAACAGCAGGACAAGCTATCATTGTTGAGTTGGTCCACAACTAAAGTCTTTTCCACCATGAAATTGAACATTGCACAATTATTTTTGTTCTGGATTGGAAAAAAACTGAAAACACTAGAATAGATCACTCATGGAAGTAATAGACTTGAGAACTTTAAGGATGGTTCAGGCAACACCTGCCAGGAATGGTGAAGTTTTAGTTAACCTTGCCTTAAAGCAGAGAGAAGTTTTAGAACAAGACGAACACAAGCTTAAATGCAAATGATATGTGCATATGATATGATGTATACCAATAGCTGATATTAAAATTTCAAGTCAAGAGAAAATGAGAGTTGTCAAAACTTGATGTTTCAACTTTTTTCCTATCAAAGTTTGTCAGAATAATCCATTTCCTCCAACATTTCAACTTCAATAAGAGTACAGTTTTGATGAAAAATTGTCAAAAAAAAAAAAAAATCAGACAGCTCTTGTGAAGGTTATTACATAGCACTGTTCACACCTGTAACATTTTCCCTGCCAGTCAAAGTGCAAATTCCCTCACCAATGCACATTCAATAATATCATGGCAATTTATAAAAAGAAAGTAATAATAATCAGAGGAAAAGAGCATATGGCTGATCTCAACAAAGGGATTAACATCTCCCATCTCAAAAATACCCGTACCAAGAGATTCAAGATGAAGAAAGATGAAGCAAAGTTAGTAATTAGGGATGCTGTGTATCCCCAATATTTTAATGCAAAGGCAAATGCGTAAGTCATGCATTGATTTAGTTAAAACTTGCCACAATAAAGTGGCTACAAGCACACGGTAGGAATCTGAAGCTTAGGGACAGAAAGAACAGCAAAATTAGCAGTGTCAAAGTTAAACATTTCAAAAATGAGTTTAAAGGAAAATTGCATCCCCAAGCAAGCCACACCATCCTTTGCATGAACCATAGAGACACCAGTGGGAAAACAGCCTCTGCGTCTGACTGGATTGTGCGTCCACTCAGGCAGGGAGCAGCTGGAGCTGCTAGAGCACCAAGAAGTTAGTCCAGTTGGTCAGGACAGACTTTGCTACAGGAGACTGACAGCAACTGTGTGGCCGCACTGCATGTGCATGGGGTGTACCCACACAGGGATTTAGTGAGGTCTGGATAGCACATTGTAAGCACCCACCCCACAGCTTACTGTACTGTCTCCTCCCTGTACAGAAAAAACTTAAGACTGATTGCCTATCAAAGGACCAAAGCTTACTTAATTACCAAGTCGGGACTATTTGTTTCCTAGAGTGTAGCTTAGCCCACTCCTGCAGTATCCACACTGCCCTGTACTCCCAGTGTTCCTCAAAACCTCACCATTCCCATCCTCCTGGACTGCACATAGCCTCATCAGTCTACTTAGTAACTATTCAATGACAGGGTTTTAAACAGTATCCCAAACATTTTTAGAACTTCATGTCACTATTACTTGCTTGTAATAAACCACAGTAGAAATGACAGAAAAACTTTAAAATTTTGATCCCATTTTAAGTAAGCATACATCCTTTCTTTGACTTTAGTGGACATCGGACTAGTTTTTAACATATTCCAGTAAAACAGCAACTTCACTAAGGAATAGGAGTACACACCTATATTTCAGAAAAGTACTTGTGATATTTAGGACTTGGCACGGGTTAGAATCTCCTCAGGTTTCTCAGGGACAAACAACATGTTCCCTTCCTTGTGCTGGGGGACTCCGATATACAGCTGCCAACTATCATTTCACCTGACTTACAGTCTTCTGCAAAGTTCACCCCTTCTCCTGCTCCCTACTATTTTTGGTTTACTTTCTTTTCCCTTTTGCTCTGTTTGTGGTTAAAACTGACTTAACAGTATTGATTTTCTTACAGTTTAATTCGCTGGTTCAAAGAAGCTTCAAAAGACGTTATTCTACTACATCCCCAGACCTATTTTGGAACCACCTGTTTCTGAATATGCTACACAGGCAAAAAGTTTCTACTTTGCAGCTTAGAAAAAAGTGCTGTCTTCATACTACCACCATTAAAGAAAACCACAGCATAATATACTAGACATTTCACAGGAAGGGAATCTGATTTGGTGCTTTTAAAACAATTTTAGAATTCCCATAATTTGGTGGACGCCATCTGCGGGTTACTGACACCACTTTTTAAGAATTGCATAGCTAGACAAGAAGAATATGGGAGAGTTCTTCTGTCAGGTATAGTCACTGAACGTCTGCTCCAGTAGTACTGAATGACAAGCTGAACTTTCAGCATCCACAAGGTCAAAAAGCAACCTGCACAAATTAAGACGTTAAGTGGACTCGCTAAATTCTCCCATCTAAGCAGCCTGGCTATCATTGTCAATGCTTTGTTATAGGACACTTTCAGATGCCCGGTACACGATCATCTGTCCTATGCCTGTATATCTGGGATTATCACAAGCCCTTTACTTCACTCCCCCAAGGTCTGTGTACTGCTTATGCACAGGTAGGGGAGGAAGGATCAAGACATGGAGCACAGTTCAAAATTTAGAGGGAGACAGTACTTACTCAGTTGCAAGAGCCCAGGCCCCTCCCTGCCCCCGGAAAGTCCTGCTTTCCTGCTAGACTGAAAGTGAACTGACTGGTGCTCCAGCAACTGCCTCGCTCAGGGGTGAGGCAGTGGCTCAAGCTGAGATCCTGCACTGTTCCTGGATTGACATTATGTCACCAAGTCCTTCCTCTGGCACAGCTGAACATTAGTTCTTATAACTGTGTAACTGCTCAAGAGAGGGATGGAAACATCATGTACTGTACGTATTAAATAATGAAACAACAGGTTACCCTGTTTACAAATAAGCCTTCTACAAGTCTATGATGTCTGAGCTCGAGCGCTCGTTGGAACAGATGAGTGAAGTCATATCAACTTGTCTCCATTCTCCAATTGAACCAAATATAGGAATGAGCCTTTCACATCATACAATTGTTCCTACCAATGCAATGCAGCTGTTTCTGGCCACAGTCAGAGGTATTTTGGCACTCAGGGATGTAGAAAGGTGCCCAATATTTAATTTTCTTCTGTCTGTGTGTTTTTTCTAAAGTAGCCGAACAAGTAAGGTGCATACCTTGCCATTCCCATTTCTACTCCTTGACAATTTTTCTAAAAGCCAATAAAATGTCCCTTTGACAACAATGACCTCAAATTCACATCAGCCATCCAGTTAAGTTTCCATGTCAGTCAGGATCAACTGCCCAAATGTTCACAGGAATAATGAACCCGTGAGGAATGAGTGGAGTTGAAAAAAGAAAAATCATGTCAAAATTCAAATAAATATTCCTGGAAAATGTTCTGCCCTCCTCTGCTAGTTCTAATGTCAAGTAATTATCAGCTTCCAGGTGCTGCTGGTCATCATCATTTTCACTTCTGAAAGCAACTGACAGCGTGTAGTAAGAATTGCTTTGATTGAGAAGTGATACGACAATAGTTGATGATCTTACACTCTGCCAGGCTTGCCTAAGCAGATAAGGCAGAGTGGTGTAACAGGGTACTACAAAATCTACGCCAGCTTGAGATAAATGCATTGCTGTGCCCACATGCACTCTTACAGGGTTTTCCAAGAATCTCTCAACAAAGTAAGGCTGAGAAATGAGTGGAAGGTTCTAACTGAGTCAGTTCATGGTCAGAAATCCCAGAAACTACTAGCCAGCCTATAAATTGGACCATAATCCTCTACCACCAAACATTAACAACACAACCTTCAAGCCCAGAATAGTTTGCTATAGCATACGTTAAGTTACAAAAGTTGACCCCATTCTATAGTGACAACATGGCCTAATCACTGCAGACTTATTTATGCTAATTTCAGCTGATGGCGTAAGTCTCTTGAAAGCACACCAATGACTTATAGAGGCAGGATTGGCCCTGATATTTTCCAGGACCCAACAAATATTCATAGTGAGAATGAATATTAATGAAAAATTTTTTGTGCCCACCTAGGAAAGGTGTTCTTGCAGAAATATTCACATACTACTTTTGTAGAAATCTTTAGTAAAATATTAGTGCTACTTCTGCTGGAGAGAAGCGAGAGCTTTATATGCACTGTGTTGTCTGCATTGGCAGAAAGGAGCTGAATTGCTCTTGATGAGATGCAGTGATAGATCACCCAATTCATGGCAGGGACCTAAGTTCCACTATCTTCCCCTAAAATAGAAAGCTTATGGAATTTCTTCTTTGAATGAGGGAAAAGTTATGAGGATAAATAACTACAATCTGTTTTTCCATTCTCTCTGCAGTGATTTACACAAGTTTTGCAATTTTACCTGCTCTGTAGGGAATTCCTGCTGGGCAAATTCCTTTTTACACTTGATTTGCTTGTTACCCTTCTCCTGTCTGGCCCCACAACACACAACTTATGACAGCTTAGGACTTTCCTTTGCATGTCAATGCAAGCTGACAATTTATACAACTTGACTCACTCGGGAACCTGTAATTTGCTTGTTACATGCACCCTTTAAATTGTGGTTTGGAAAACATTAGCCTTTCAAATATAAACAAACTGGAGAATTAAATCACATTGCTAATGTATACACTATTTGAATATGAAATTATCGCTGAATGGAAAAAGGATTTATCTGCAATAAGCAAAGACTCAAATATGACGTGCTAATAATACATTTCATGGGAGAAAATAAGTGAAAATAAACACCCTATGGATTTACAGCCTGTGATGAGTTTCATTCATTTGAATTACGAATGAGGTGTAATACAATTAAAATTAATAGGAAGCTGGTACAAGACTATTTTTCTTTGAATAATACTTGGAACTTCATTGCCATTCCAAATTCCCAGAGTCTTTTCAGCTTGAAAAGTCACTCAAATAATGGCTTTATTCTGAGTAAACCAATGTGGTTTGATACTATAAATACATCTGCTTAGACACATGGGCTGATTCTGCCAAGTTTTCTGCACGTGTTTACGTTTTACAGAAATACTTTGACTCCACAGACCTTAAAAATTAAGCACCTGCCTACATACAGACAGCTTTGCAAGACTCTTCTGCAGAGTTTATTAACATTCATCTTCACGTCCTTAGTGAGAGGGAAATGACACAAACGGGCCTCAGCATATGTGCTTAATTTTACATAAATAATCCAGTTAACTACATTGTTAATATTCATGTGCATAAAGTTAAGTACATAGATATTTGCCAGATGGGGACTTCTGCGATTGGCTTTTTTCATCTCGATCCATTTGTATTTAACTTTTAAATGTTGGCATATTTGCACCAATGCTCTCTGGAAATTAGTCTCAGAAGTGTGTGAAGCATATTGGTTCACAACAGTGAGGTGCATGTTTTGGAGATAATTAATGTCTCTCCAAATTAAGTGATTTATTTTACAAAACACATGGTTTAAGTGGAGACCAGGCTGAGAAGCATACCAAGACAAATTTTAAAATTGGTCTTTTATTTTCATAAAGAAAATTAATCCTGCATAATACTAACGCAAATCAACCTAAAGTTCAACCACTTAACACGCGGTGTATATGACATTTTGAAATTACGTGAAAAAAAAAAAA
>VZTL01084982.1:0-17152 GCA_013400535.1 Scopus umbretta
CCATCCTTGGACATGTTCAAAACTCAGCAGCATACAACCCTGAGAAACAGCTCTAACTGGACCTAGTTTGAGAGGGGAGTTGGACTAGATGACTTCCAGAGGCCCTTCCAATGCAAGCAATCCTGTGATTCTAATGCTTTTCATATGGTGATCACTTATTGTGGAACCAATTTTTCCTCCCTGGCTTTCCATAAATGTTCACATTGAAGCCAGAGCTACTGAAATTTCAGGACTTTTACAGTGTAGCTACAGCTGTGCAGATTGAGGATATGTGAATAGAAATGTGATGTACTTCAGAAGGAAATACAACTTAATTTTGTATTGCTTCTATGTTCTCCATTCCATATAAATACTAGTATCACTGCTGGAAATGTTACAATAATTTGTAATGATACAGATTATTAAATTAAAGAGGTGAAGAAAATTGCTTTCAATCCGTATCAGTAGAATTTGCAATTAAATTTGACATGTCTTGCAGTTTGAACATAAATTGCCAAACAAAACAGAATTAATTGCTCAATTCCTTAATAAAGTATACAAATGCAAGGTCAATATGCTGCTATGTATATTCATATTTGTAAGAATTATGTATTCATTGTTGTCTAATATAAGATATTCATCATCTTACAATGAAATAGAAAAGGGAAAAAGTCAAGTTAAAATTGTAGGCAATAATGTAGAAATTAATAATAAAGCTTTATATTGTCATCATTTTCAGTTGCTTCCTTTGTAGTCACAACAGATTCTTCAGGAAGTGTCTGTTTATGCTTATACAACACACAGAAGCAAATCAAAGGCAGCAGCATTTTTGCATATTGCTTACAAAGTAGCCCGAAACATGAAAATGTTGTTACAAAATGACACTTATACTTAATAATCTCAACATTAAATTATTAGAGAAAAAAAAAAATGTTTAACCGGCTTAATAGCAGCCTGTCCAACTGCACAAAGACAAGCTCAGAATTGTTTGGGGTTTTTTTTCATTTTCTTCCCCATCCACAATGCTATATTATAGCACCCTGCAGACAGTAAAGTATCTCTTGCTGTGACAAGTTATTGATCTTATTTTCCTCTGAGAACCCTAACAAGTCAAACTGCAGCTTCCTGAAATATACGGTTGGAGCAGCACTTTGCAAAGCGTACAAGTTACGAAGAAATTTGCTCTCCAGTGTTTAGCAGAAAAATGAAATTACATTAGTACAAATGTGTGCAGATTTGTCTGGGAAAAGTAAGAATGGTCTAAAGCTTAGCAAGCCTATTCAGCCCAACAATGGTGATATCACCTCCTATCCCCCACTCTTCCAAAGGGTAATCCTGACCTTGTATCCTAAACTTTGAAAAGGAAGGGAAAGTAAAAAAACATGATATAGGGAAATAATTTGGTTCTCTCAAGGTAAGGCAGGAGAAGTAGGTCTCTTCTGGCTTAATAGAGAATTAGAAACTGCTGTCATCCCACTTATTCCTATTGCTTTAACATAAAAAATGTGATTTGACTATGTATGGGAAAAGAGAACCACTTTGCTGGGATGCACAGAATAGATTTTGCTGATGATCAGAAAGTGGTTCTGAGGTGAGCTTGAGAGGGACATGTTGACTTAACCTGCTTAACAACCTACTGAGGCAGTCCTTACTTTGTTGCTGACAGGCGGTGTCATCAGTTTGTGTGGAAAGTTTCTTTTATAGTCTTTGAACGGTGACAAGTATAACGACTAATTAGATGGAAATACATGATCTAGCTTTATCTGAAACAGTAATCTCTGAACTTTCTAACTTCTCAGTTCTGTGGACAAGATTATGCATCTACTAAAGTTCTTTCTACTTTGAATGCTGCTGTGGTCCATGTTGATGCCCTTAGATCACAATCAGTTGGGAGCTCAGAGAATGTGATAGTGCTGTGTAAACCTGGTATTAAAAGTGAAAGAGAAATTTTCTTTTAGCATGAAGTTGCCTTTTTTTGTTGTCATAAACCACATCATTCTTGCTGGCAAATTATCTTAAGCAACATTCAAGATGTATTGACTTTTAAAACAGTAAAGTTTCAAGTTTGCAAGAAAAGTCTTAAAACCTAGCATAACTGAATTGTATCTATTTAACTGTTACAGTAGCAATTAGACTGTAACATCTTTGCAAGTCCAGGACCAATGCTCAGCTAAGCATGCAGGTGCTTTGCCCAGCTTTTTTCAGATTTCCATTTGTGAGACTAAAGTTCATATGTTCTATTATTATTATTATTACTATTAGTATAGAATTACATATTTTTATTGTTACAATGCACTAAAGTAATATTTGCAGATTCTTATCAGATCTCAGAACTTTATCATGTGAGAATCATGTGAGAAAATATGAAGCAAAAAGGACCACAACTACCATAAATATCTAACAGTTGTCTTTTGTGACAAGATACAAGAGATCGATGATGCAAGCACTTGGAAAGCTGGATATATAGATGTGAAAGAAAGGACTGTGAAACAAATACACTTCACACAATCAGCTAAGCAATAGTCTCAACTTGCCTCCTGCCTAGCAGTGCTAAATGGTTTTGGAGGCATTGCCACAGTGGAGAATCTCAAGGAAGGATCTGAGGAAGGATAATATACTTGCATGTTTTGCATCTGTAACAGCCATTGGAGGTGAAAAAGTTTAGGGTTCTTTGACAGAGAAACTTCCTGCTGTATGTTAAGTCTGGCAGCACTGGTACAGCTAAATTATGAAAGGTCTAAGGTATAAAAACAAGAGGCAAAGTCTGACCCTGGTGAAGTAAACGGTTATTCCTCTATTCACTTCCTTTGAAACTGGGATTTTACTACAAAGTTTTTACATGATATGAAGGCAGATAGAAGAGGGTGAAGTAATATGAGTAATAAGAAAGACAATTTATAAAGTCATTCAAAATTCTGCTTTTAAGTGAGCTATATCCTCTCAAGAAGCAAGTGTGAAACAGTCCTGCAAAATTGTTGAACTTGTGAGAAGGAAGTTTAGAGGCTATCGTAGGTACATCCTGGTCAATGGCATCTTGCCAGCTGAAAATCAGCCTGAAAATCAGAAGATATTCTTCATATAACTGTGCAAATGTAGCCAGGGTCACACAATGCAGGCGTAATTTGCAGAAGCCAGCTGCCTTCTTTTGAAATTCTGGGAGCTTTATATCCCAAAGAGCCAAGACATTAACCTGGAAGAACTGCATTTTTAATGAAAAAAACATTTGCTCTTGGCCTTATCAGCAACCATAAAATGTGTCTTGGCATTAAAAAAAAAAGTCTTTATTAAGGACTAATTCACAGCTACAAAATCTTTCATTTTTTTATATGAGTCAAATTGTCCCATGTCACTGTTCATAGAAACTCATTGGTACGGATAAACCAGATGCACACTAGTATTTCTGAAGGCTGCTTTAACAATCTCCAGTTAAATTTTAAAATCTAATTAGAATTTAATAGATTTAATAGCCTAATTAAAATTGATGCAGTCTGTATTTTCCTGTACTTTTGTTAAGGTTAGACTTATGAAATCCAGTAAGTCTCTTTTATAATGTCAAAGATGGCAGTGTATCACTTTTCAGTTATCCCCTCCATCATTACTAAATACTTCTCTGGGGGGAGAGTAAGTTTCCCTTTAACTTAATACTTATACAATATGAAACCTTTTATGTTTATAAAAGTCACAGTCACAATGTCAGACAAAAAAAAATAAATTTCTGGTGCTGGACTAACAAGTCATCTTTGGTAGTTAGCCACAAGGAAAGACTTCTAGATTTGGAGCTATTTTCAGCAGATCGCAGCTATGGTTCTCAGGTAAAACAGCACAGCATCAGTAGCTCATACACCTACTTGAAAAGCCAGTAACTTGTGGCATGTAGAACTGACTTGGTTTTAAATGAAAAGCACTTTATCTGGGAAAAATAGAATACTGAAAACATAAATACCTTCAAGACAGGTAGATCACTTATGCGGTGATTGTTTTACAGGGCATTTACTGAATAGAAATTCTGAAGATTTTTATTTTCAAACCTTTAGTGACATACAAGTGAAAAGTGACAGAATTCTGTACTGTGATGAGTCTGGTAAGGTGGCTGTAGTAAAGACTGTACTGTACACTGATTAATTAAGGAAGTAATAGGGTTTGTTTGGGCATATAATGAGTAGCACAGAATGTCCTAAAATCAAGAGCTGATACCTAGTCACACATTTAAGGTGGTCATAAAACTGAATGTTACAGACTATGCCAAAGATACCAGCTTGAATCCACATTTCCTCCTCCTTTTAGTTATGCAGCTGACTCTGGAGTCATGGCATCCTTCTCAAGAGATTGCTTACTGAGGGTTGAAGGAGCAATAGCTCTGTGAGAAATAACATTGGCAATATTATTCACCACCCCCCTCCACCTTTTGTTTGTAAATTTTGCCAACAGAGCTTCCTGGTCTATAAAATTTTTCCAAGTATCCATGCATATTGTTGTATTCTGGCTCCATGTACAGTGTATCCTGACTGCTTAACTGTGGATCTTCTTCCCAGCTAGACTGCATCCTCTGGAAAAAAATTCGCATTCTTTACTTGTAACTTCTTACAACAAGGGTATGTTGGCCAAATAACCTAACCTGTTGGTTTATTTTCAGAATTCTTCTCTACTAGTTGTAGAAAAAGTTATGCCTATGAAAAAGCTAGTTGCAGAAGCTAATAAAAGTCAAAGTACTAAACAGAATCAGAAGTAGCAGCGTTTTCTTTTTGTAGTGCATTTGTCTTAGATCTTTGATTTCAAACAGCAAATTACTGTGGGACACCACAATGGAAGTGCCATATCATGTAAAAGAAACTGCTGGCAGAGTTCAGGTTAAGACAGAGCCCTGAATGCCAAGCAGCACCTTTCTGAGAGTTTCATTTTTGCTTGCATTGGCACCTCACCTTTCAAACTCTGTGTGTGTGTGTGCGCGCGTGTGTGTTGATGACCTTTACTAATAGAATAAATAATAAATCAATGGCAGGACACAAAAAGATTAGCCTTTTTAACAATTGGTGGCATTGCTCTAAGTGTGAAATATCTAACTATTCCATTTTCATTTATTATCTTGAAAATAAATACCTATATGTACACATATATACACACATATGCACATACATAGTAGGAGAACTGCATGTCCATTACCATAGATCGTGGAATGGAAGGAACAAAAACTGAAGCTGAGTGACTTCAGACATGAAGTAACACCCAAAAAAAGCAATTCATATACCATATTACTATGCACATTGGACAAAATTTATCAAACAATGGAGACTGCAGGGCTTTTTACTGTTCTCTACTGTATAGCCAAAGCCCAAATATGGGCAATGTTACAATGATCAGACCAGCCTTTCCCAAACACGTTTACACAAAGGTCACCACTGTCATTCTGCTTGTTGCAGTAGAGGCGGGCAGAGTAATGATTTGAAAAGAGGAGGGACTATACAAGCCAGCGCCTCTGCTACTCTGCTCTGGCTCCTATAACAGCAATGGAACATACTTCAGCCAGAGCAAATGTTCAGGGTGTTTTTGCACTAGTAAATTGAACAAGGCTGCAACACAGGTGCAAGAGATGACATGCAATCATCCAAAGGGTTAAATTGTTAGCATAATACCTAGCATAGGTTTGGCCTGGTGTAATTAGCACTATCCAAGCAAAGACCAGGCATGCCCTTTTAGTAGGAAATAGTTGCATGGCCAGTGGCTGTACCATACGATGTGGCATCTGGGCCACAGAATGATTACTGAAGTTATTTACTGTTGCAGATGTAGGCAAAGAATCTCTTTCTCCTTCCTTATTGCTTGTGGAGGGAGTCACAGAGTTGAAATAAGTTAGTAGATTTGTGAGGTAATTGTATGCCTATATCTTAAATACCACATGCAGCTGGTCCTGCCCATCTCAAAAAAATAATGTGAAAGAACTAGAAAATGTTCAGAAGAAGGTTACAAGAAAGATTAAGTATTTTGAATGGACCATTATAAGAAGAATGACTGACTACTCTCTGAGTCTCTAGGTTGGAATGATGACAGCAGGATGGCATTACAGCCAGAAGGGGATGACTGAGAATCTCATGCCCCTATCTTCCTTCTCCCAGTACAAACACTTTGAGCATATACTGCAGTCAGCAAACAAAAGGATCTCTTTCTTCAAGCAGCTTGTAGTTAAGCTGTAAAACTCTTTGTCACAGGAGGTTTCCATAATTTCAAGAGGAGACCAGACAGATTCCTGGCAAAATAAGTTCTGTGGGGTTTACTAAAGACATATGAACTACCTCTGGCTCAGTAAGGCTCCAACCCAGAAACAGAGTCTGAAAGAGCTTTCAGGAATATCACATTTCTACCCTGATTTGTACTCCCTAGGCATCCATTTCAGCCAGTACTGGAAGCAGGACACTCAGGTGGGTGTAGCATTGGTCTGATACAGTTCTTGTACACTCTTGTTGAAGTCAAAGGAAACAAAATCATTACATGGAAGTGGTAGATGAAAGGAGAGTATTTGGTCTGCCGTCCAAAAGCTCCCGCAATCTGTCTATAACTCAGGTGGACCATGTCAGATAAAGAACTAATGAGTTCAACTAATGTTTACATGCCTGTTCAGAAGAAGCAGAACATAAGGAGAGGTCTGAAAAGGAAATAGATATTACAACAGTACCAAAGTAAGCCACAAATCAATGGGCCTATGTTTACAGCCCACAAAACTGTATCTGTGCCCATGGAAACATACATACAAACCAGTGCTGATACACCTCAGCAAGGCACTTAAAGTAACGACCCAATCCAGAGGCTGAATCTAGCTGTTTCTCATGGTGGTCATGGTGGTGTTTTTTGTAGAATTTCTGGTTTCTTGAAGATTTACTGACCAGTATCGTGTTTTAATCATTATTACTCCTAATATCACTCACTTCATGGTCACCAGCTGAGTTTTTACTTATCTGGGGAGTAAAAAGAAACCAGCTAGTGTGTCTATAATAAAACAAATATCGACCTTTTCCCACAAAACTATTGCTCATGAGTAATAAAATTTCATTTGGCTGTGGATTACTCTAATTTTATGGCCCTTTGCTGCAGGCATTGTGCAGAAGGACCTGTAATTTTGTGTTTCAGACAGCATTTAACTGCTGTTATTCTACCGCATGATTCATATTATCCTGCTAGGAACAATTTTTTTCACTTTCTTTGATAATTACATTTCCAGTTATCTTCTCCCATTTTTTCTCCTGCATACTTGTCATAATCCCAAAACTATACATTGCAACATAAAACTGTATTCTAAAGAGTAATTGTGTAGCAGAATAATGATTATCTGTACTATAGTTATAAAAAATCTAAATGAGGATTTCATCTACACGACGTTTTTTGTTGTTTTTTCTTTTTTTTTTTAAATTGAGTGAATATTTCCAGAACATTAACTTTTTTTTTTTTTTGTGATGATATCATAAGCCTAAGGAAAAGAAATGGAAGAATATAAACAGTTCCAGAGAGAAGAGAAATTTCCTATTCCTATAGAAATTGGTGGACAAGTACTCCAGAAACGGTATTTCTAAATGTCTTTTAAATGCTCTTGTCACTTTCTAGGAAGCTGAGACATAAATCTGAGTGAGATGAGAAGAGACTAGAACATTTATTTCCCACCCCCACGTAAGTCAGAGCTGTAGTCAGTAGGCCGCCACATAGAAGGCCGGCACTGTTTCACTACGTCTGCCTGTTTCTGAATGCGCTGGCCTTTGTGGTGCATTCGCCGCTGTGCAGAGCAGAGCTCAGGGTGATGTGTGAGCGTGTGTGTGCCTGTGTCTGAGAGGGTTGACATACATGTTGTAAACACAATGAACACAGCTACAGAAGCAGCTCCCTGAGGACTCGAAAGTCCTGCTCTATGAAGCCGAGGCATTAATCGGTAGACTGATCCTGAGGTGCTCAAGACAGTGAAACAGAGATGTCTGGGGGTACGTGCAGGAACAAAACTTTTGGTCTTTAAAAGTATATTCACCTTGCATTTCACATAAATGCATATGATCATATTTAGCTTTTTGGGTACACTTCAGAAAAAGAAGGCATGAGATTCAAGCATGATTAAAACATCCAAGTGTTTAAGAGCACAAACTTTTCTACAGAAACTGGACTTCATGTCAAGATTGTGAACAAACCAAAATAGGCAGAAATTCTGACCATCATGAAAGAGATTAAAGGGAAAAAGTAGTTAGTAATGAAATAAATATTAAGAGATGACCTAAGATATGAAATGTGTTAACATTGATGAAATACCAATAAAGTAAGGCAAGGGATAACATGAAGTAATGATGCAAATGGCTTCACAAGCACTCCTGTACTGAAAAAGCACCTACTACTAAATCACAGAATGTGTGGCTCATTGCTGGCAACAGCACACTGAATCTTATGTTCAAACAGAAAAAGAAATATTTGTCATTGTGTGGAAATCAGACATTTTATCAGTGCAATAATTAGGGGCACACAAAAAAACAGATTGTAATTCCACAGAGAATGTTCTTGATAAACTTCCAGATTTTGTACTACAAAAAATTCAGTACTTGAGATCAAACTTGACTCGAAAGGTCATAATAGAAGTTTATCTTTTCAATGAGATGCTACAGGATGTGGTACAAGGGAAAAAGAGTTGGAAGAACAGGTGCACATAATAAATTGCTTATCAGCATACACAATAAACAGATGGAAAAAAGAGAGAAACAGAATCATGATGCAAGGTTCTTATAAATCAATCAATCAAATCAAAGCAGCCTGCAAAGAAATGACACATTCTCTTAATTTTTAATTCCTAAAATCTCTGAGGGCAAACAAAAGCAATTGGAGCCAAGGAAGACAGTACTTTGAGAAGGGGGAACATTTTAATGGATCTAGGGAATCTGAAAAATAAATGTAAAGATGTAATGGTATGGCAGTATGCTGAGGACAGATTACAAATTAATTTTGTTGGTAAAATATGAACAAGCAAGCAGAAAACTAATTTTATGAAAGGTCAGAGTTTATTATATTTGAATGAAGTCCTTGATGCAGAACACTGAAAACTAGTTGATAATTCATGATGCATGTAGTCATTCCAGGCAGCATTTTGAAACTGATTTATTCACACACAGTTGTCCATTAGCCACCAATAGCTAATAATTACAATTTTGTTTTGTTTTGTTTCCAATAACTTTACTAGGTAACATATTAGCTGGCAATACATCACATTAAGCCTGGACAATATTTATTAGGCACAAGTTTTGCAGTGAGTTTCTTGTCAATAACAGAAGGCAAGACATATCTGAAAAACTGTGAGGTTTTGAAAAAGATTGATTTTTGGATATAACAAGCAGTCTGTGCTACCAGCAATCCAACAAACAGAGGAGCTGAAAAGCACATGCACAAGTAGCCAAATACCAACCAAGCCAAAAGAAGAATCACAACATGTCTTTTGATTTACTTTGCTGCTGAATCAACCACATTATCTGAGACTTCATTTGTGTAATCAATGAATGGATGGTACAAATCAAAAGCACCTGCAAAAGATCCTTTTTTTAATGTCCACCTTTATAAATCCAGTTGAATGGACAACAGAAGGCAGAACTACAAGGAACCGTTAGAATAAAGCAATGTTGAAGTAGCTGACGCCACCATCGTACTGTAACTGAAAAAGAGAGGTCACAGGTGTTACAGCATGGAATGGACAGCTTGGAACAAGCAATCTCACATACCTGACGCCTTCTGACAGTTAGACAACCACAGCTACTAATGGAAAGATGACCTGTGGTAATGAAACCATGACTGAAACGTGAACATGCAGAGGCTTTTGCACTACCATAGAGCAGAGGGAAATCAGAAGAAGTAAGACAAGCACCATCAGCCAGAGTATAGAAAGTGTGCTTTGGGGGAGAAGAGTAAATTAAACCCAGAGAACAGGACTAGAACACGTCCTGATGTTGTTAACTGCAAATATTAGTAACAGCATCTACAAATGTAACACGTTTAAAAGGGAGTACAGCATTCTTGAAAATATTCAAGTTCTAACAACAGTGTAAGAAATGACTTTAAGGTAATGTTTCTTGGTCACAGTCTCCTTTTTGTGCTGAGCTGCTGAAACAGAATGTGGGTTTTCTATTGGTCTGAGCAGCTTAACCTTGCCTCTCTTCCTCCCTGCCAACACAGAGAGAGACAGACACAGAGAGAGATGGAAAGAATGAGAAACCCTCTCATATCAGATAAAGAATTGGAAAGGAATCTAAGCACAACTAAAACTTTTACAGGGCAGATCCTAATTTGGTGGAAATCAATTGAAAGCTGAAATAGCAATTTCCAATAGCTAAACACCTAAGCCTTAATACACCCATCACAGTTTAGAGCAAAAAGCAGTTTAAGTGTAGGAAAAAACTTCCAGTTGAATAATCTAGTGCTACAGAAATAATTTGAACAGATACATTCTGCATGAAACAATAGATACAAGTTGAAACAAGTCTCAGCACTGAAACAGGAGAACACTTGTTTCCCAGTATTTTACATTTAATGGTCAATTATTCAGGTCAGTCATTGGACAGAGTTGCTAATTCTGAGTGCACTAAAAAAATTGCAAAATGTTTACTTTAGGTATGTCTTGCTTAAATAATAAAACAGGCATTCTAACTAAGGAATATTGTCTTGTCAATTATACAGATTATGTCTGCAGCTTAATATACTTTTATAATGAATACAAAAGAAATATTTTAGAGATTGAGAAAAGAAATATGTTCATGTGTGTGAATGTTTCTGTACATTGAGGATTTTAGTCACAGAGCTACTTGATTAGATAAATCAGTTAATAGTAATAAATCCATAAATGTCTAATGAATGTAGAGCATCTGTATTATTTTAATGACTAACTCATGACCCTTCACATGTAAAAGGCTTGCAGCCTTCCAGCAGCAGTATTAGACATAGGACAAGTTTGAGGTGCAGAAGCGCTTGGCTGCTCCCCTCCTGAATGTGAGGAGCCTGGCTGGAGGCTCAGTGAGTGCCGTGCCAGCGCACGTCCAGCCAGCCGCAGTTGCTGGAGTAAGAAAGGCATTGATGAGATGAGTAGGTGTGTAACAAAGAGTCCTTATGAATCAAAAAAACCTAACAACAGGAGAACTCCAGACAGTAAGTAATCCGTCAGTCATGTGTTTACCCGCACTATTTCTCAGCTGGCATATTAGATGAAGGGGTATGGCAATTGTGTGTGCAAATGAACGATCAGATGTCAGGACATGGAGGATTTCACTCTGCTTCCTTTCAAAGTGGTGGAATAATGCCCACTGACATGACTAGGGCATCACAAACTACTTTAGGTGAGCAGGACCCTGTATTTACAGGAAGCAGCTCATCAGATTATGGTGCAGGCAGGGGATCTGTGCTCCCCAGTAAATGCCTGACTAGTGTGTACCACTTCAGCTCATAGCAGCGGTCCCTGTCATTCTCTGGGCTTATATAAACATAAAAAGAATACCCAAAATAACAAAAGGCATTTTTACCAAAGCTTATAAAATACTTATTGGAAAGAACAATAGTAAATCTAGTGTCAGAACATGGAGCTTTCTAGATTCTCCATCAAATCCTAAAGATGATATCAAACCTAAAATACAGCCTCAAAGGCATCATAAATACAAACTGTATGACTAAAATTACATCAAATTTAAAAACAGATTATTGCTTACAAAATAGTTTGTTTCAAATTTGAAAATAGAATTTAACTGATATAGTAAAAGGATGGGATCTACGACAAGGTTATAAAGTAATACATAAAATACACAGAATTTTAGCAATCCTGTGGTTTTCTAGTTAAGATTAAGACTGTCTTTGTATCACTGTGACTGTTTATCATCACTATAAATGAGTTGGCTTGGGAAAGCCAACCAGAAATTCAGAATTGCACCATATCTTGAGGGATGATGAACATCTTTAAACTTCTTCTGAAAGATAACATGTATTTAATTTTATATTTTTATTAATTCCCCAGCTTAGAAAAATTGCAGAACAGATGCAGGATCCTCACATAATAATGTCCTCTATACACCTTCTGTAACAGCAAGTATTAGATCCACTGTGGTACAGATCCATCATAAAAAGTATTATATACATGATTTAACAGTTTACTGACTCTTTCACATAAGCCAGAATGTGAGTAATTCATGAGGACAACCTCAGGCAATCTTCTCTCTACTCAGTGCTTGTCATGACGCACCTGGACTACCGTGTCCAGTTCTGATACCCCCAGTTCAAGAAAGATGCAGACTGGAGAAAGTCCAAAGGAGGCCCATGAAGATGATCAAAAGGCTGGAGAACCTGCCCTGTGAGGAAAGACTGAAGGAGTTGTCTTTTCTCCCTGGAGAACAGAAGGCTCACGGGGGACCTCATGACAGTATTCCAGCACTTAAAGGGCAGCTACAAAGAGGACAGGACAGAACCCCATACAGAACCCTGTGGTATTCCACTTCTGGCTGATCTCCAGGTAGACTAAAACCCCTTAATGACAACCCTCTGAGCCTGATCGTCTAAACAGTTATTTACACATGCCATAGACCACCCACTCAGAATATAACAACCTGATTTTCATACCAGAATATTTTAGGAGAGCATGTCAAAAGCCTTCCTAAGGTTGAGATGAATGACGTTCACTTTTCATGTCTTTTCACTTTATCCTCCAATGTTCTGCATTCTGTTTCTTTTCTCAAAGTGCTGCTGATACCCTTAGTGGATGTGGTTTCATCTTTAAAAGGCTTCCTGTGAATATAGGGACTTCTTAAGTAGTCTAACTTTTTCTCTTCCGTGATGATCTTCCCAAGTACAAACAGTAAATTTTCATGTCCTGATATTACATTTCTTTAAAACCTGTTTTGGCTTGTCTAATCCTGCTGTCAAGATCACAGTTATTTATCATCTGTTGGCTCTTCCTCTCGTATCTATTATTAGAAAATATATGCAACTATATGTCCTTCATAATAATGATTTACAAACTGAAAAAAATATGATTCTCAACCTCAGTGATACTCAATATGGCCCTCCATTTGTAACGGTGACCTTCATTCAAATATGGTCCACACTCCACAGAAAAGTTTAAAGATTTTTAAGTACAATTATCTCGTGCCACTACAGTTGCCCATATTTTTAAGGCATCTGAATCACTTCCCATAGTCCCCTAGCTTATTTGTCTGTCATGTCTTACCCAGCAATAGAAAACATTTTTAGATTTCATCAGTCATCAGTATCAATGGACTTTTTAAAAAAATCCCATTTTTCTCTAAAAAAATTTGAAATCATACTTTATCTATTTCTTCAGTGTAGAGACTACTTTTTCCTGTTGGTATGTCTTCAGTAATATTCTATCCTTCCTCACTGCTTCCACACTGCTTTTTAGTTTATTCTTAGAATAACATTTCTTCATGTACATTTTTCAGTTCAATTTTCTCAAAATGCCTTGTGGATCCCAACTCTGCAAGCCTGTGGTATGACAAAGCTATACACTTGAGCCCTAGCTGATGAACAGATGGGCAGAGAAGAGCTGATTTCTCCACCTTCTCACATGGTCTCCAGAGAAATTCTTGCTCTGACTTCCTTCTGCTGTTTCTCCTTCTTTGAGGATGGAAGTGTCACTCAGAGAGATACCACACACAATTGTTGTGAAGACACAGCAAGTCCCAAAAGAGTCTGAGCTCAGAAGACAAAGACAGACCAGGAAGCAGACTGGTACCTATAAGCCTGTATATGAGAACAGATTCTAACTCAAAGTGGAAGGTATTAGCTTAGACCCAAATATTTTTGACAGAGATTATGTCTATGCTCCAGAAGATGTGACCTCAACATGGCTGAATTCACCTGAGAAATCTTTAGTTGAGATAATTTGGTCAACTATGCATAAAAAATAGGATATCGTGGACTCAGTCTCCTAAACCTAGGAATAAGGCAGGTTTCTGCAGCACAGGCTGAAATCTCAGTGCCAAAAAAATGTTTTCCTGTTTATTAACCAAACAGATTAAAGCTGTGCTTTTCTTTCCTCTGCTACGAGCTTGTCTCCAACTGTGGTGTACTCTGCATTAACTAGTTTTGTTTTAATGCCATTATCTGAGCACATAGAGGTATTGACTAGAACGTTTGACAGAGTGATTTCCCTGTTAACTTGTTCATGTCCAGAAGTTACCAAGGTGGAACATCTGCAAAGTGTGAATGTGGAAGTGTGATTTACTTGTGTATTGCAATTACACATGTGGGACAACCATCTATTATCTCTATATATTGCTATAAGCCATGTTCGATCTGTTAACATCTTTGCAGTTTATCCTAGCGTTACACCATGGGACACAAGGACAAATAAGATTTTTAATACCCTTGAAACATATGAAAGACAAAGGGAGATGGCAATTTTTATTTAAATAGGGAAGTACAATTCTGCAGTGTCCCACTGTTGGAAGCTTTTAGTCTTGACTACCTAAAAGAAAACAAGCAGTACTATTCTAGAAGGTCTATGCAGAATTAAGCAGACAGCGGACCTGTGCCTTTTTCACTTTCTGTGTGTCTTGTCTTGCTGCTGCCATTGTTCTTAGACTGTGTATCAATGGCAGCCATTAAATCCCTTTGAAACGGTACATCTTCCAGTCCTTCTTTTGAAGTAACTGTTGAAAATTTAATCTACTTCAGCAGGTCAATCAATTGCAGTATTGGTGCTGATGTCAGTACCTGCTTGAAATCCTTGAACATCCTGAATCCTTGAAATCCTTAAAGACATCCTGAATGTCTTTAAGGCCCTGCCTCCATTCCCATTGTCTATCTTTATGAGGTTTTTTCTTAGCTGAGTTGATCAAGCTGCATACTTGGCTAGGAACTTCAACCAACTAATATTATTAACCTAACTTAATGTGACTTTCAGTCTTGCTGTTAAAATTTAACTCTTCATGGTGCAACCAGTCCTGAGGCAGTGGTTTTAATTTTGCAAAGGCTTTTTTTTTTTTTTTTTTGGAGGGGGTGATGAATTAATTTTGAGTTTGACTTCGGTCAAAGAATGGTAAGGAGCCTACCTCTAATAAACTATGCTTTGTGATATACTATCAGAACTAAGGAATTCTTAAACTCAGAGCTTTTTACCTGTTTAAAAAAAATAAATCAAAGAAAGACTGCTGACTGATGGGGAGTCACTTAGCAAAAAGTAAAGATGATTTGAAAGGAGTATCTTTGAAGTAGGTGACAGAAACTCAACAAATTCCTAAGGGGTGAAAACAGTTTCACCAGAGAATTTAAGAAATTTTCATTTGTTCTGCACAGGTCTGCTTCAGTGCTCTCAGCTCATAAATAGTAATGTAGATGCTCTAAAAGGCAACCATTCTTCTTTGTTCATTTTCTTTCACCCATGAAGAGAGGGAAAAAAAAACCACAGGGGGAAAAAAATAAAAAAGAAAAACTTCACCTCAGAAGAGAAGAAAAAAACCTTACAAAACACATAGTGGCATATGGAATGCCTGAAATCAGAAGAAATTATAATCTCTGTTTGAGAGTGTATCACTGAATATATGCATGGTAATCATAACAAATATATCAATAATAGGTGATTTTTGAAAACTTTTTTGTTGTTGTTGCAAATGTAATGCTTCTGTTTAGTATCATTCACTGTTTGGAATGAAGTATTTAAGACAGCACTGTGCATGGTATTTTTTTCAGAGAGGTTAAAGAGATAAATGGCCATTTGCAATAAATGTTAACCTGTTAACTTGAATGTAACTAAAAACGAATAGATAATCTTGGATTCAGGAGATACTTTTGTGATATATCTTTTAAAATTTCAAGGAGATTTATGCACATATATTCCATCAGGAATAGTGCCAAGACACCTTTATTGTCTGCGTTTTTTGTTACTATAGTAACAATATTACTTTTGTTAACAAGAATAATGCTGTAAACTTCTGCATAGGCCTGAATGGCCAGATTTCTTAGAGATAATTTCTAAATTGGATCCACCTCTCTAAAAAATGTTTTGTGGTCCCCCTTTGAAACATTGTCAGCATGTTTATGTAACTGACATTGTTTTAATTGAATAGATTTTGTTCAAGCATATTCTAAATATGTATTGCTAGAACACAAACTGTATTGTTCAGATTAGACTGTACTATGCATAGAGCACCTAATAGAAGACCTGAAAATAAACAAAAGGAAAAATGAAACCAAGTGTGTGTGTTCACATGAGAGATCTCACTTTGGCCTCAACTTTGAGGCTCACGCACCTGACATTCTGGTTTGATTGCTCTTCACAATGAAGTATAATATAAATCAGGATTCATAATTTCTTAAAGAAAATTCAAAGTGGCTATGTTAGACAAGTAAAAATAGAACTGAGTTATACACAAATCTGCCCTGCTTACTATGTTCCTGCAGGTAAATCTTTGCTACTGTGTTTAGCCTTGTAATTTGGAACAAAACATTCTCAGTTCACGCTGTTTCCAAGGCAGTTGTCTTTCAGTCAGTGCTGAGATGTGTCCCTGTTCCCTGCTCCTCTCAGTAATCCCTCTCTTCTGCCTGACAACCCGCTTCTATGTTTCTCTCAGTGCCGTCTTCTTTCTGCTCATTCTGTAATGTCTAGAAGCTTTTCTCCTCCTGCATTTGTTCAGTTGTTCCAAAGCAAAGCAAAAATATTTCCCTCTCCAGAGAGTTCTCCCCCAAGCCACAACTGTATTGCAAGGAACAGCACGTAGCGGAAGACAAGCAGATCAGCCTCACAGAATTCCACACTACTATACATCTGACCAGTGTCATGTTTCCCCAGCTTCAGTGTCACCATTTACAGAAGGAACATATCATAAACATAGCTCTGCTCCAATAAGAACAAGGAAGAGTCTTCCATACCGATTTGCTGAAACTCTACCCATCCACTCTCACTGCCTATAAGTTTTTCTCATTTCCTCACACCATCCCTTCTTGTATGTTATTCATGTTGCACCTCATTCAGTTCTTCAGTTCCTGAAATGAACATGTGGTTTAAATGGTTATGGTCCTGAAGAATTGTTAGCTCCTTTACTAGAGGAGTCTTCCTTAGATATTGCACAGAGAATTTATCAAACTTATGTTTCAGTGCTCTTAATTCAAACTAATTCATTACATGTCAAGCAGAAATCTACCAGTTTTCTTGAAATGTCAAGTTTTGCCGCAATCA
>VZTL01084996.1:0-10588 GCA_013400535.1 Scopus umbretta
AGCTGAAACCAGGACACTTCCTCTTCGTTGACTGTAAAACAAATCCACAGGGTTAGTACAGGTACAGGCACGTATTTTTCTCTGGGAAAATGACTTTCCTCCTTGAAACAGTTTATGGTGCTCACCGAGAAGGACATCTAATTATGTGAACCTTCACAACCTCTTGTCCTGGTTTTACCTGGGATAGAGTTAATTTCCTTCCTAGTAGCTGCTATAGTGCTGTGTTTTGGATTTAGTATGAGAATAATGTTGACAATACAGTGATGGTTCAGTTGTTGCTAAGTAGTGTTTATACTAATCAAGGACTTTTCAGCTCCTCTTACCCTACCAGCATGGGAGGGGACACAAACAGGACAGCTGACCCACACTGGCCAAAGGGCTATTCCACACCATATGGCATCATGCTCAGCACATAAACTGGGGAGTGGAGCAATTGCTGCTCAGGGTCTGGCTGGGCATCAGTCGACGGGTGGTGAGCAATCGCATTGTGCATCATTTATTTTGTATATTTTTCTATCATCATCATTATTATTATGTTGCTTTTTTTCTTGTACTATTAAACCGCCTTTTTCTCAACTCACAAATTTTACTTTTTTTTTTTCCAGTTCTCTCTCCCATCCCACTGCAGTGTGCAGTGAGCAAATGTGTGTGTGGTGTTTAGATGCCTGCCGGGTTAGACCACAATACCTCTATACTGAAATATAGAGTTTATAGGCCATAAAAGATGCAATGTTTCACTACTTCTTTGGTAACTGGCTGAAGGGCATGAGAACATTTTGGCTAACTTGTCTTTCCCTCTCTCTCAAAATCTATGGTTTTACTTCTGTCATAGCTGAAAATCTGAAGTTTGCTTCCTCTGTAAAATAATGTTGTTTTCAGACTTCACACCACGAATTCTTTTCAAGCATAGTGACAGTTTTGCTGCTAGAAAGCAAATAGATATCATGGGAAGAAAGAAAAATACTGTGTACTAGCTTGCACAGGGTTTTGCCCTGCTTCCCCCCCTAGTACATTATTCTACAGTATTATTTTAGTGCCCTGTGGTGATGAATATTGTAGGTTGATAGAATAAAATATTGAAAAATTGGCAGAGAAATTAGAACTAAAAGACTCTATGGCCTTTCTGTGACACTGCATCATAAGATGGTGAGAAATTTGCATGCAGGCTGGAAGGTTTTTTAGAAGTTACTCAAATGTATTTACATGACACAGTTTTATATTTAAATTCTACCATTTCCTTCAGAGAGTTCTTCATTATCTTTTTTTGGGGAAAAAAACCAAAACAAAACAAAAAAAAACAACTGTTGCTAGAAGGTCTAAATAACAAATTAAAAAAATCCATTTGGAAACAATTTCAGAATTGAAATTCTGTATGCTCTATTCAGGTTTAATTATATTTTGCATTAATTAGAGCAGGAAGTGACATTCATATTTTAAAAGAAAGGGGATTTTTGTTTGGTTTCTTTAGAAAAGCTAGTATACCACTTGTCATTTAAATGAACAAAATAATGAATTGCAAATGGAGAGAACTCAGTGAAGCATGAGACCATTCAGCAAAATATTTATACAACCCGTACAGATTCTTGTTTCTCTGGAAAGGTTATTTGAGTGTAAATGTGACATTTTGAAATGTGTGACTGCAGTGAAAACTAAATCAATCATAAGTCATTTATCATTCAGTAATGAAATGTAATGTTTATCTCCATTCTCATTTAAAGAGGTCTTGTCCCTGTAATTATTGGCTTTGAGCCTGACCTTCGTACTTTTTCCAGGCAATTAACTTTTTTCTTGCTTACATCTGACCTAGATAGGGGTCTGTTCTTCTGTAACAAATACATATTTTAATAAAATTAATAACCCAGTTTCAGCACTGATATGTCATGGTATTTTTTTAAATGGAATTCCACAGCACTTGGCACATTTACTATATCTTTGCCACTAGCTTTATATCTTTTGCAGCCATTTTAGGTAACCAGACAAACAAACTATGGTCCCTAACTTCACAGTCCCAATCTAAACTTTTCTCCTGCTTGGGCTTCCACTTAAGAGGACTGGTTAAATAAGAACAAAAGTTAATACATTCTGTGTACTAGCAGAATAGACTACATGTTCACTAATACATAATTTTCTGTTTCTATGTTGTTTGAAGTTTCCCAACTTGCATCCATTTCACTTATGCATACATATTACCTGCACAAATACAATGGTCTCACAGCTATAGTCCCGTAGTGTTTAAGGTATCTTGTACTATTTTTGTACACAAATCAAGGAAACATTTCCCCTTGTCCCCCCCAAATAAAAGGAAAACAAAAAAACCCACCACCACATGATCCGGAATTTGAAGGTTGGTTAAAGTCTGTATGTACATACTGGATCAATAAGGTAAATTACGTCTAAACAAACAACATTAAACCTAACTGGTTTTCTGGATCAGAAACTGTTTTCTTCTATCTTGGTTAGGGAATTTGCATACATGTATGCATGTGTTCCTGATTCAACACACCATTAAACACGATATCACGTTCAAGGCATGCATTTTACAAAGGTTTGTCTCACAGGTCCTTTTGATGGAAACAGCAATTTTGATGTTGCAGAAAATTGCCTTTTCATCAAATTTAACAATGCTGTGGAAAAAAAAAAAGGAATACAATTTAGATTGGGTCACGACAGAAGTGGTGTATTACTGCAGCTATAGATGAGAACACAGAGCAGCAATGTGGAAGACTCTGCTGGTAAGAACTCTGCCCAAATGGGACAGAGTTTATAAACCTTTAGGTTATACAAGCCATTCTCCACCGGCACTGTGCCAAATAAGCAGGATATAGTAAACAACAAAAGCCACTGAAATCCTTCTGATAAGGAGGCTCTAGACAGTACACCCTCTTAACAATAATCCACTCCTTTGTTAACTAAATCGTGCTGACTGGCAAGACCATTAGATGCAAATGTTGCAAATAAATTCACCCTGTGGTCAAACTATGTTCTGAAGGCAAGACTGTGCATTCCACACAGGTGTTCTTCAACAATAAAGGAGAGTGCACTTCTTTTTGGTCAAGTGGAAGTTGTCTGAAACAATAACATTGAGTTTTTAGAAAGGCAAAACCAAAAAATAACATAATCCTATGCATTTCCCTCAGATAATATATCAGATTTAACAAACTTTATTAAGTTTGAGTGTTTGAATAAGCAAAATTTCTGGTCAGAATGGAAAGAAATTACTTCATTGTTGGATTATCCCAGGATGGATAATTTCGTATTGATGATAATTCCCTTACTGGGAAGAAAGTTTACTTCTTTAAAGTTTTTATGGGACAGTAAACCCAGTTTTGTTCCATTTCATTTGAGATGCCAGCCTGAAACTACAGATTACCTCTCTAAGAATCAGTAAGTGTAGGTTGAGCTCCCTTCTGCTACAGTTGCAAGGCATACTTCTTGAATCTGTTTTTTGCCACAAAAGCATCCCTCACCTCCACTGCACATGACTTTTGGTTTAGATCTGTGAACTATACATGGCATTATACGGAAGGTGGTTAGACACTCCAAAATGTGCATGTGGATTGCTTTGGTTTGGTTTTGATTTGCTGTCAATAATCTATGGATATGCATTATTTAATACTGATTTTTTTTTCTTATAAATAATGTCAATAATTGTAGGGTTAGTTTATAAATTTCCAGGTGTTTTTAGGAGAGAAAAGAGATAAACAAATAAAAATAGTTAACATTTATTAATATCATAATGAGGAATAACAACTTGTACACTGTGTTAAGTTGGATCACCTGTTCGCATTTCATCTCATTAGAATCCTAACAATTTTTGGTATCACTGAATGTGGTATAATCTCTCTGTCCTCCCTTCCCTTCTCCTTCCCCACACCCTAAATTCATGTGTTGCCTTTAGAAAAAAAAATTAAGATAGAAGGAAGCTTATGCCTTAAGCAGCTGACCTCATTTCTGAGGGAGTCAGCCTTTGGGTTCCTTACCCAGCTTTACACATGACATTTCCTGCATTGTCAATTGTCCTGTCCAGAAGCTGCTCAGTAGTATGTTGTCTGATACTGAGCCTAGCTGGCAATTCTTTCTGGGCATCCCTGTAGAATTTGCCTGTAGTACCATTAATCTCAACTTCCCAAGAAATGGTTAAAAAAGGTATAAGATTTACAATTATATTTCAAGCAGTATAGTTCAGAGAATCAACCATAAAAAGTAAGCATTCAAAGATTAAAGTGATAGCCACTTCCAAGTTGCTGATCCACAGAATAATTGTTTTTTATGTACAGCTTATCAGAGGTGTGTGTGTGAGAGAGAGGTTGTGACACCATACGGGAGCATACGTGAACTCATATGATAGTTTGACAACAGGTTTCCTACTGTCTTTCTATTCTTTTGGAAATATTTCTACCTACATTTACAAGATCCATATATCTTTGTTATTTGGTAAGTCGTACTCCCCAAGAAACCAGGTCGGCAAATAAGATAATGGCTTCAGCATAAAAGTAGGGCAAACAGGACTTGCCTGCCAGTGACAGGATTTCCAATGAAATTATTAGGTGAACTTTCTGAGATATTCTTCTTCTTTCTAAATCCTATTAAGACACTTATTGAATACAAAGGGGCAAGGGAAATTCATACATGAAAAGAGCATGTGAAAGAGAAGAGATGAAGAAAGAGGTTATCAGTTAATGGTGGCAGGTGACATAGTAAAACATTAAGAAGAGATAAAAATATACATTTGTGTCAAAGTCCTGGAAAGTAATGTGTCAGGTTACTGAGTAGTTTGAGAATACACAAACCTGGAAGTAAAGTGATTGCATATATGTTTAATCCTATTTAGTTATTACACTTAAGTACAAAACTAGCTGGCTTATCTATTTCAATTAGTCTCTCTCCAGACAGGGGTTCTCTGCTGCTATGTATTTATACTAGAGCTTATGGCAACATGCTCTAAGCTAATTTGGCCTTTGAATACCAACAAATGGATATAACTATTAATAATTAGGAAAACTTTGGATTTATTTAAGAGATTTTCATGATTAAGTTTTTGATTGTTTGTTTTGTTTTTAAATATGACTTTGTGTTAATCATTTAAAAAACATTACAGACATAAGAAACCCCTTCCAAACAATTTACCTGTCATTTTGTACTTCCATAAAACACTCCAGGGTGCCCATTGCTGTATGATATCAGCATGCATACTAAACTCAATGTGTTAATATTATGCTTCAACAGCACACCCTGGAGTGTCTTGTTGCTTAAATGATGGAAAGGTCAAACACTTACAGCATACTATCATGTTTCACAGAACAATTCTACATTATCCCTCTCTGTTACCTCATTCTTTCGGGAAAAGTTGTTGCAAGACAAAATAACAAACACGATTCAATTAAACCAGGTTTGTTAAAGTTCTAATATGTAGCATAATCTTGTAGTTCTCTTTGAGTGGTGAGTAAGGTCACATCCCTTATATGGTGATAGCATAAATTACATATCAGTAGAAAATCCAGTATAACATCCAATCAAAAATCTAACTAGATATTAATATTTTTAAATAAAAAAATTTAAATAAAATGAAAGGACTGAATCTTGCAGAGACCGATAGGTTTACTGCAGAATATATTAAGCTAAATAAAAAACAGAGCTCCATTAAGGGGGCTAGAACTTTAGGTCAGCTTCAGTGTCTCACTACATCTCTCAGCTGTTTTAGTGCAGACACTTTCATCTTAAGAACTTCACTGGGTAATAGCACACTACAGTAGAGCAGAGTAGAAGAACCGGCAGCCAGTATGCATGTAGCATGATTGTTCTGTGAGTAGCTATATACTTGTGGTACCCAGAACTGTCAGTCTAGTAGTAAACTTTAGTAATAAATATCCAAACGGAGGATATATGTTAGTGCTTCCTCTACTTATTCTGTCATTGATTAATTCAACTGCTCTGCCTCACAACAGTTCTATATACTATGAAGACTGAGACTGCACAAAATATTCCTCCTTCATCTTTGATTTGGACTCAGCAACATTTGCCTGGTCCTGCAGGAGTCAACCAGGAAAAACTAAATACGGATTGTGAAAGCAGATTATTTTTGCTCAACATGCTAAAACCCTTGGTTCTCACAGCATCCCAGTTCTCATTCCAGAACAAAATAAATTTTCTCCAGTTATGGAGAGGGGACACTGCTTCTGCAGGCACCCAGCATTATCTGTTTTACGGTACTAGGGCTTTTCTAGAAAGCATCAGGTCCCTTTCTTCAGCCTACTTTGCCTGACATTGTAGGGGTAATCATACCAAGATGCCCTGTATCTCTGTAGAATTCTTGGGAGGTTCCTAAAGAGGGCTCTAGGCACAAACTGCTTCATAAATGTTGCAGAAACAGCCTTTCCTCTTTGCAAAAGAACACTACCACTTCAGCAATACCACCTCAGCTTGGCCTGTAAGATACCTCTGAAGTCTGAATACCATTGAAAGAAAGCTGTCTCCCATTAAAAAAAAAAACAAAACAAACATACACCTAACTATAGTTGTTGTCTACCACCCCCCTGGCATTTCCATCTCTGAAGAGCCCTATCAGTCCTGAATCCCAATCCTGCTTTATTTGGTGTATTGTTACTGTCTGTGGTGGACAGAGTAAAGTAGGGCCACATTGGAAATCTGTGAGAGCTCATCGCTAGTAGTGTTGCCAAGCATGTGTGCTGGAATACTTTCAGTGGTGATTTCTCCTCATTTGTAGAAAAAGTTCCACCTAAATATTAAAATAATTATTGATCCAAATTCCTGAGTATCGCTTAGCGGGAAAGTAAAAAACTTCTTTCAGGGTTAAACAGTGTGAAAAGGCTACTTATTTTGGATACAACTGTACTTTGGTTAGAAGAATGCAATCTTCTTCATGATTATAATAAGCAGCACTGGTGATGGTATCAGTTAATTTTGAAGTGTAGAAAAAGTTACTTATGAGGTGTAGATTTGTTTTAGATTTCTTAAAGGCAGTAAGGCAGTAAGGCAGATTCCTTTGCTCCTTTAAGCTTTAACTTCAACTTAAAGCATTTTTTCAGTAACTTTCAGAAGCTTCCTCTAACAGAATGGATTTCAAAATTTACATCTATTTTATGCAACAGTATTTTTATTGTTTTGTTTATGTGCTGCCATTATTTCGTCTTTTGCTTGTAATGTCTTTTATTAGGTATTTCTTTATTAGGTATTGAGAAGCAATTACACTGTGTGTACACATGTAAATAAAAAAACCAAAAGGCAAAAGGCTTTACATTTGACATACCTTTCTAATTCTTCTTTTCACCACAAATTGGGACTGTTCAGGGACACTGGGAATGAACAAACCACAAATGCTGCTGCAGGCTTTTTAGGACAATAAATTGTCAGTACCAGTTTGAAAGTAATTCATCAGTAAAATGTCACTTCTTTTTCACACCTAAAGGGAAATGCTTCCTTTGCCTGGTACACAGAGATAAAAGACACTTTGCTATTTCTCCTAGTTTTTGTTCTCTGTCTGAGGCTTAGGCAGGCTGCTACTACCCTGAGACCAGAAGAAACCATAGCTTCCTTTCTTTCTGCCAGTGTGCTCACTTCCTAACACATGGTTACAAATAGAAATAAACCAGAATATAGGTGCTTCAAGCATTGCTCACAAAATACAGCAGATATTTATGAATGAATTTTATAAACATTTTTCTCCAGAGTAAAATTCTATGTGTAGACAAATGTATACCTCTCCTTTTTTTTATTTTAATACTGACAACATAAGAAAAGTGAATTTCAGCAGACCTCCATGTAACAATATCAAGAGCACTCCCTCCTTTCAACACCATATAGGTATTTCTTTGACTCCACAGTTAAAAGTTGAGTGCTTCATGCTTTAAAAATCTAGCTCTCACCCTGACTTACTCTGCTTATAAATAAAACGTAAGAGTATCATGAATATGTGTTTTTCTCTAAAGTACTTCTTGAAAATTACCCTTAATTTATCAATCACTTAAGTCCTCCTCTTGCAAATAAGCCTTGCTCAGTGTTATCAATGACCCATTACTACACTGCAAAATAAGGTTCCAATGCAGGAAAAAAAAAATCCCTCCAAATGCTAGAATTTATGCACTCCTAAATAAATATTTTTTATTTTTGTAACATTCAAGGGTAAGGCAGTACTTTAAACAAGTGCAGGCCGAAACTTGGACAGGCTAGAAGCATTCTCAACTGTATCAATTACACTGTCATGTTGCTGTCTTCAAAACAGCCAAATGATCAACCTTGAATTCTATAGAGTCATGGAAGATGCAGATTTAAGACTTATACTGAAATCAGTTATACTTTCTTAATTCAACAGGAAAATCAGTATAACAGACAAGTTAATTTTAGAAGTGTTAGCTTTTTCAGGCAAGTATTTTGGATTCAAAATTCCAGATATTTTTGTCAACGATAAAATGTCAATAATCTCAACCATTCTGTCTCCAAATTCCCATTTAAAGCCTCTTATAGTCTATAGAAATCTCTAACATATTCTAGAAAATCTCTTCTCTTTCTCTTTGGAATCATCAGTGCTTCCTGAAATAAGTCAGATATTCATGGACCCTTTCCCACCACAGGAGAAATTTTCAAGCTCTTCACAGAAGCTGGAAGTCAAGTAGCATCCACCATGGTAGTGTTAATGCAAAAAAGATGAAGTAACAGCTAATGTCATATATGTAATAGTTATAAAAGAAGATTCAATGGTCATCTTTTGGGTGGTTTTGGTTTTGTAATATGCTAACTAAACAGAAGACATGCAAGGAGGAAAATAAATTTCTTTGTTTTTTTTCCTCAATCTTCCAGCCATTAATCTGGAGGAATGAGTTACTAAAGAAGAGTCAGCAAATCCAAAGAAGAAGAGCAAAATGGGAATGTTACAGAAATTAAAAAGGGGAAAACAAATCTGCGCCTTTACTATATGAGGGATGTTCAGTAATCTGCAGGTTGAGCTATAGTTCTGATATCTGTAAGCATTACTCCACAAAGAAAAAGTAGGAAATAAAATAAGTAAAATGAACATACTACCTTGGTATTCATAATTATATAACCAGAAAACTAATTCTTGGTAAAAGATACTCTAGTAAAGGTGCTGCTTCTGGTCAAAGAATGAAGAAGATGGGTAGCAGTAAGCCGTAACAGTGATAAAAGATCTCTGCTAATTGCAATCAAAGGGTAAGTGGCAGTTTCAAAGTTTAATTAGTTAAGAACACATTTTCAAGACAATTTAGAAAAGCATCCTTCTACAGAGAAATAACGATTACTTTCTTCCTGCCAAGAGTTTTAACTCCAGATTTTTACAAACAGAAACAAATCCTGGAAAACAGGCATCAGAAATTGTTTTCTTTTTTAGATTCGAAGAACCTTTTCCAAAATACTACCACCCTCCCAGCATCTCCCCACACAAAAGGTATTAAAATAAAACTTACATTTCAACTACATTTAAACTGGCCACTGATTCTGCAGCAGAAATTAATCTCTCAGTTAAGACACTATTTGAAAATGCTATCAGAAATCAGACAGCATTAGGAAAGTGAGAGGGCAGAGAAGAAAGAAACCTACTGCTTATACATGTTTCAGAAGATTGACTAACTTCTATTGAGTGTCACATAGATGTTGATGAATCTCAAGTCATTTTCCCTTTCACAGAAAAAGTATGGAATATGTGCATGTTTAAATGAACATGCCCAAGGTATTACATAAATAAATAAATTGTCTCTTGGCCTTGAGAAGTTCTTTAGTCATATACCAGGAAACTATCACCTAGCACTATTAGAAACCCTAATAACACATAAAAAGAGTAGTCACAGCTGGAACTTATTTTAAAACTTCCTTGACTGAAAAAAATGCTTACTGTCATAGTCATCCTGGAAGCGGGAAATTCTAAATATTATCACAAGAGGCCAATCATACAATCATGCTAATGTAATTATATTCACAAGATGAGCTGTGCATGTGAATATATATCATCATTCAAGTGAAAACATATCATTCAATTCTTCAAAGGAAGGATAAAGAATTGGATAGACAGATCTTTCAGAGCCGCAAAAAACCTAACAAAAATAATAAATGTAGATAAATTGTGAATCCTTATCCACAGAGCAGAGAAATAAAAAGAATAAAAAGGAAGTTTAGGACAAAGACTAAATTTTGGTTTACCCATTTGAAAAGTGTCTGAAGACAACATTCTCGCTCCATGACTAGGATTCCTACATGATATTGATAACTACCATTGACAATGAAGAAGGAGCCACGTATGACCTACTTCAGTGAAATGCAACATTAGAACAACCTGTTTACTGTATTTATCAACAACCCACAGGAAAAGGCCACCATCAAGTTTGCAATGACACCCAATTACTGGGAAGAGTCAGTACACTCAAGGCCATGCAGAGGGACCTAGACAAGCTGGACAAATGGACCAACAGGAATTTCATGAGGTCCAAGAACAAGTGCTGAGTGCTGCCCGTGGGCAGGAAGCATTGGTGCAAGGGCACGGGCTGGTGCCTGCCTGGCTGAGAGCACCTCTGATGGAAGAGGCCCGGGGCTCTTGGCAGAAACAAGTTGAGCATGAGCCAGC
>VZTL01084999.1:0-11182 GCA_013400535.1 Scopus umbretta
TTTTTTTTTTTGAGTCAAACTTAAAGAGGGAAGCCACACAATTAAATTCACAGCCTTTCACTTGTGTAAGGCCCATTTATTTTTCTTACTAGTACTTACCAGTAGGTAGAATAAGTACTTGGTTTCTTTTTGCACCAATAAACCTAAGACACAGAGAAGCTACATTCAGGTACCTAACCTTTTTCAGGTTTGAGCAATTCTGCACACTTAACCAGGTTCAATCTCAGAAGTAGAAATCATTCTAAAGACTATACAAATATCTAGCATTGATAAAGCACATTATCAAAGGACTTTCAGTTTACTTCAATATATTAAAAAAGATAAAGCTATCAAACCACAGTACCATAATTACGACTGTCATACTGATGCTGAAGGACCTCCCTTCCTTTGGAAAACATCCTTGTACTTTACCCTCTTAACAAGAGCAATAATGCTTATGAAATGCTATTTCTTGGACAAGCAAAATAAGCAATTTAAATATAGCTGCTCATTAAATAATCCCTTTAACAGCCCCTTAAAGGAAGCGTCACTCACTACTATGTAAGGGAAGAGACTCTGAAAGGTCACTTTTGCTTAAGGCCACTACCAAGAAAATGACATCTTATATTTCTCCAATTCCAATCTTGTGCTCAGTATTACTATACAACTTCCCATATTCACAACAGTACCTATGCCTCTTTAGTAAAATAATCTTACAAGAGTTTACCACAAGAACTATGTTATTTTTTCAATATTATTTCTACTTTATTCTACAGCTTTTATACACAGACAGGTTAGAGTTGAGTCCAGGAGATAAGATGTCTTCCAGCGACAGCTAGTATGCATAATCAAGTAGCAAGATAAAGATCATGAATAATGAGTTTCTGCTAGGAGAGTTACATAAACAGCAATCCTCATTAAAACACAGTTTCACAGAACTAGATGAGCCTTAGATGTAAATCATCATGGGTTTTAGTCATGCAGCAATCTACAAACTAAGTTCTCTGCAGCAAATAACACAGATAACTCAAAGGTCTGTCTTTATGTTCCCTTGCTATTCACACCCATTACATTGTTTTCTTCCTTCAATCAGACCAGAGATATGTGCTTTAAACAAGCTGACTATAATTCCGTGGACTCGCCACAGACAGCAAGATTCTTAACAGATTTCTAACAGATTCCTTAAATTCTTTAAGACTCTGGCCAAGCTTTTATTTTGTCTACTTCATTTCACTGGCTTATATTGTGAAGGAGACATCTTTATGATACATTCTACACACTTCAGCTAAGCCTGAAAACAAATTCAGGCAAAACCCTTCACAAAGCAAAATTAAACCAGAACTGATGTTACAGGCACCAAGACAAGACTTAAATGAAAGAGGACGTCTTCAGAACGACTGAAACAGTGACAGACTAACAAAGTTATAAAACCCTGAAAACCACACAACCAAAGTCCTGGGGAATAAAGTCTTAAGGAGGAGCTTTGGAGGTTACTAGTATGTATCCATTCCATGAGATAATGATATTCGACACAGATGGAAGTCTACAGAAAAAAGCAGACACCAGATCATTTTCCATACAGTATATTAAGCTGCAGAGGTTGACATTCATTAAAGCCACTACTGATGAAAAAAACAAACCCCAAACTTTTTTGCTGGGTTCTTTTCTAGAAAGTGCAGGTCCCTGGTCCCATTTACAGCACAGCTGTGGCTTCCAGTGCCATTCAGTTATTTACTATCCTTCTGTTGGCAGGAGAGTCATTCTAAACCTTCTCTAAATATGTACTGAATATCTCGTAGATGGTCTAAGCCTACCAGCCACAGATAAAATCCTAATGAGAAGTCTAATATACTTTACACCAACTGCTCAGCCTGCCTAGATATCCAAGCAAGCTTTAATCTCTTTATTAACTTACAGATGGTTAAAATTGCTATGTCAAGTTTTCAGATGCAAGAACCCCCTGACTTATGAAATCTTCTCAATAATTTCTACTTGGCTTTTCCAAGAAGCAGCAGCATGAGGCAAGTGCAGCTTTCACAGTCTTGCTGTTGACTAAGGATTCTAAATAGCAGCAGGATTTTTTTCCTGAATTTTATTAAAAAACTAAAACATGATCATACTTTCTGAGACTATTCAGAACTGTTTGGGCAACAACTTTGAAGATTATCAATGCACTCTGGTGCTGCTTGATAATAACAGCAGCAAGAAATTTTTCTTAAGGAAAAAATATAAAGATTACATGGTCTTCAAAGTAACTATATATAACAGCAGCTCTGGCTCCTTAAAAAAGTAGGAAGCCTTATTTTTCTGCTGAAATTGACAGCTTTGATCTCCATACTCACCAAGCATCTCCTACTCACAAGAAGTCACTGTTCCACAAAGTCACGACTGCAGTTAAACATACACCCCTTAGCACTCAAACACGGTGCACAGCTACCACAGCACATTCATTCCCAGCATCTAGAGAACCCCAATCGCTCAGTAACTGCTCGCTTATTTTACAATTTCACATTGTAGTGCTGCCTTTCTGTCAGTATATGATTGCACACTTGCACTGACAAATCCCGTGACTTCTAGTATTCAAGACAGAAGAATATTATTAGTGGTTATCTGAAAAGTTGAATTTTATTTTTTCAAGACAGTCTCATCAGTATACATACACTTAATTTGATCACTGTATTTAAGTCCTGTCCTTGGGAAACTTCTAAAAACCAAACTGGTGTATGAATTTGCCAAATTTTATAAGCAGACTACAGTTTTCAAACAGTTTGAAGTTAAAAATTGATTAAAAAACCTCATAAAATTGCAATAGTTTTAGCAAAACTTTATTCTGCATGCCAGTTTTAAGCAGTAAATTCACATAACGCATCAGAAAAGCTCCCTAGGCATAAGAATGGTTAAAATACAGATAGACCTTTTAAATTTAAACTACACCATATCACTCAACATTTTCACATCAGTTTAGCTTTGCTTTGAACTTCTGACTTTGTAGCCATCTAAGTTCAAAGGCAAAGAGCAAGCAGAATTTAAACTTCTCCAACATGTGCAGAAAGAAGGGCAAATTCCATTTGGACCATCAGCAGGGAACTCCTCCCAAACGCTCAAAGAATAATGTTTCAATTCAAATCCCAGAAACAGGAAAAACAGATACCTGAACCATTACTGACCATACCATAGGAATTCACAAGAACTGTGCAACAACTAGAAGTCATCGGAAGACCTAGAAGTATCCTTAGAGTCAGGATTGTTCTCATCTCAACCACTGCAGGCTAAGTAGCAGTAATAATCAGTTTTCAACTGCCAATCTGTTTACCTTCAAGAGCACAACTCTCTTTCCAAACACTTAAAGAATGGGTCAAATGCTTCTATTTTTAGGAATAAAGGAGAACTAGAAGCAACTGAAGGGCTTGTAAGAGAAATTTGAAAGTGATAAAATAGTCCCCTACACCATCCATTTCTCCCTTAAATTTGAAATTAAATGGACACACTCATACTTTATACAAAGTCACCATATTTACACTGCCCTAGCAGTAACTCACCAATACTGCCTGCTTCGTTTAAAAGCAGGTCTAACAGTTTCAACCACCCGATTTATCCACAGCCTTGACAAAAGGTAATCTATCTCTTGCAGTGAGACAGTTAACCTGAAGCAATATTTTAAGTTTTTGACCAGATATCATCAGACATAAGTCTGCAGACCTCTTTCTCTGGCTCCAGCCCAGCAGAGTTTCACCAAGAGCAACGCTTCCTTGGTGGCAGTTTTGAATAAATGTGTTTAATTTGCTCAGTCAAGTACCTGTGCATTGCTATGTAAGTTTATTTAGTTGAGTATTGCTCATTGTTCACCATTTCAAAGGAATAAAATGCTCTCTTAAAAAAAGAAAATGCAGCAAAACTTCATTAATATCAACCACCAAGAAACGACAAGATGTCCGACTATCTCCTTCAGAACAAAGCCTCTACTGGAAGGAAAAAATGGAAATTAATTTCAAACCAGGTTTTCACTTAGAGGCTTACATAAAAAAATCATAAATCTATTTACATATGCACTACTCTAGCAAATACATAAAATTGAGCCATGAAGAAGTTTTTTTCTAATGAGAAATTTATAGGTTTCCGTCAAGAAACTTCAGGAGAATCAATACAGGATATTACATCTCTACCAGGACAAAGACTCCCAAAATCTAAATTAGTTTCCTATCTTAAATGAGCAATGGATGACTTTTAGACGTAAATCCTGTTACATTAAGCAGAGGTAATCTCACCATCTGCTCATGTACATGTCAACATTCTTCTCTACTGAAGAAGAGTTGCAAAACAATTTTCAAAAAACCCAAAGCTTTTAATGTTCTATTTATAATTTGTTCTAGCGTTAAACAAGCACAGAACATTATCTAGTAATTAATTCTTAAAAAATATTTTATAGTTATCACAAATCAGTGCACATAAATTCCCTGGAGTCCAAGCACTAAATACAGAAGCAATGATAACAAGTCAGACCATTTCCTGCATTCCTTATAAAGCAATCTCCTGACATACAGTAGCCAGCGCTTCCTCAAAACAAGTGTAATTTTCACAGTAACTCCATGGTTATTTTGCCATTGAATAAAAAAACATTTGAGGCATTTGCCTAACATTGAACGACAGCTACCTTAAGAATTAACAAATCTTGCCTGCATACCAGAGACGGTAGCAGTTTTATGGGATAACAGGGAAAACGTAGAAAAATAAGACAGCAGTAATATACTATGGAAAGTACTAATCATCTGGAAAGGAATTCATAGCAAGACATTTGCCACAGCAGGAAAACTCCTTAGCAAGAAAAAAACCCACAAGAACTTTGATGTTCAAAAGCACTCTCTGCCAGATGCATTCAGATTGCTGCAAACTGAGAAACAACTGAACAGATACTCATGACATGACTTGCTGAAGTCCAGTGTTTTTAAAAATACTGTTAGGTTAAAATTAGAAGTCTTTCAATAACGTGGACATAAGTAGTCCCGAAAGGCTCATGTTTCAGGTATATAGTTCCATCTGCCTTTCCACTAAAAATTTAGTAGCTTCTTTAATCCAGTCATCTTAGCAAAATTAGAAAGCACCCCCTTACCTATGAGATTAACACAGTTAACCGAAAGATTGAATCCATTTCATTTCGGGTCGCATCTACAGAATCTTCAAAGACAATTTCACTAGCTTAAATAAAGATGCAGCTTTTAATTGGGCACAAACTCTGGACCAGCACTCACTTCTATTTTGCTCAAGTCATTCAGCTTGTAAATACCCAAAGCAGCTGTACCGAGACCAGCAACTACATCTCTTAACTTTGAAATTGTACTTTTTAGATGCAAATGAATTTTCAAAATCATCACAAAACCTCTGATCTTGAGAGCTAGGTAAGAATAGGGAGTTTCCAGTACTAGAACAGGAAGCCTCCAGGAATGCTTCAAGGTCTTTCAATATTGGCAACAAATCCCTTGAAAAAAATCCAGCCTCGGCTGTTTCAGTGATTATAAACACACTTATGAACTCTTCTACTGAAATTAATTTCATCCATGACACTCTGCATAAGACTGTTACTAGACATGGCCTACTTTAACTGTAGAATCTTGATTTTTTTTTTTTTCCTCAATGTTCCAAGAGAAACAAAGGGTGAAAGCATTCATCATGATGTTCCAGCCAAATCTTAGTGTAGGCAGCCACAGCTATCTACAGATCATATGTTTTTCATTGCCACAAAGTACTCTTCCCCTTCTTGAACCAGTGGTTTGCACCATTAGCCCCTGCAAGCCACTCCACCAGTAAATGTGGTTAAGTGCAGATTTGGTACAGTATGTTTGCAAGCTTCTTCAGCATATTTGTGTTGCTATACTCCTCCCCTCAAATTTTGAGCCCAATCACCATTTCATTTAAGTCTGCTGAAGAGCTAGGGGGTCTTAAAGATAATTAAATTCCATTTAAGTTTCATAAAAACAAGCAACCTGATACGACCAAGAACACTGGGTGTCACAGCTAGAAGACAACAGTAGCATGAGCTCATATTATTGGACACCATGGATTTATTACCAGGATAATCTTTATAAATGCTCAAATCATGGCAAAAAGTCCTTAAAACCAATCAGCTGAAGACACAAATCAACAGGAAACTTGACATCAGTTTCATCAGCTGTAGAACTACTCACCAACTTTTGCATCTCTGTATTTCTCCCCATTTTGTTCTCAGCTCTCTACCCGCATACCTGCAATTCCGTTCCTGCCCAGTATTTTCTGGATGCAGCTACCACAAAAAGAAGTCATGAAACTAATGGCATCCCAGGCTGTTTCATTCTGATGCACTTGGCCAAGATTTTTTTTTTCCATGCCTTACAGCCAAGCCTATTACCAGCATTGTTTGACAAAGGCTAAGAATTTCAGTTCTGTTGCAATGTTTCTCCTTAATGCTTTCATATCCTCTCCTTCTGTTTCAGAGGTTTGCTTTTAAAAACTTTTTACTGGTTCTTTTGCTTTCCAGCCACCTCTAAAGTCGTGCTTTTCTCCATGGCACCCTTATGATCCATACTCTTTTCCACCAATCCCTCTTTTCAAAGGGTACTTGAAAACACTCATGCAATACAAAATAGTCCACACAGAATCAACGTTAGCTACTGTTTTAGGGTTTGGGTTTTTTATTTTAAGTAATGCCATTGCCCCAAATATTTTGATTCCCCAGCTGAATAATTTGCTCAGTAATCCATCATTTGCAAAATAATTTTCCTCTGGAATACCACTTTCACAGAACAATTAAGACTGGAAAGGGCCTCAGCAGGTCTCTAGTTCCATTACCTGCTCAAAGCAGGATCAGCTGTGAGAAGGTGACACAGGTGCTGAGGGCTCTATCCAGGCAGCAATATTGCAGACAATGTTTTAGTTATTCATACAGTGCAGGCCTGATCACAGTAGAGCATGACAACTTACCTGGAGCATCTATCTAAACTAGTACTTCCACCAATCCAAATGCCAGCGGTACTAAGCAGAAGGTAGGTAACATTTTAAACTACATATCCAATTCGATCAAAAATATAGAAACTATCTAGAGGGTGGGGAAGACAGAGAAAAGAGGAAAGAAACATTTGTGCTATCTGCTTGTTACCTGAATAGAGATGCCCAAACACCTTCCAAATGCTTTTATAAAATTCTACAGCGTAGACAGAGGACCATGGTAAAAACCCAAATTTTCTTAAGTTATATGCCTGAAGTAAGCCCTGCAAATATCCTCCCAATGTTGCAAAGTATTCAAAATGCAGCAAAACGCAGGAAGTTCATGATGCAATGTGCAGTGGCTATTAACACAGGGAGATGAAAACAACCCTCCCCCCCCAGAGATCCTACTCTATTTCCCGTGCAGCAGTGCCCAGTATACACCTTCACAAAGCCTCATCAAAACCACTAGCGCAGGGAGAGGAAACCATGTTGCTAGAGCTCTGCCCCAGATTTAACTCATCACCATATTGGTATCAACCTACCAGTCTAACCAAATACAATTCTGCTGCAGTAGCCAAATTATTTCTAACACTTGCTTCAGCACATGCGTTTCTCCTCAGGCGGGAGACTTGCACAGTTTCAGTTACAACCAGCAGATGCTTCTTAGTCACAAACCTAGTATTTATGAAAGTAATAAGCAGAATTATTATTGACAGAACAAATGCACTGTTTACACATACCTTTCTGCTTTATACATTACAGAATACTAAATACTTATTAGATGTACTGATTCAATGATTACTTTTTTTTTTATAAACACTACACTGGTAGAAAACCAAAGAGGATGGCTATACTCAGTCAGACCGAAGGTTCATCTCATCCTTAACTTGTCTTAAAAGGTGGCTTCAGAAATGCAAATGGAAAAAAGCTAAACCAAGGCAAGCATGTAATGACACTTCCTCAAAATACTCTTCCAGTCTCCACCAATTTGCCACCAAAGGACTTCCTGAATCCTGAGGTAACTTCTCTAATACCAAGACCCCTATGGATTTTTTCCCTCCAGAAATTTGTCCAGCTGCATGCTGAACTCATGTAAACTTTCAGCACTCACCTTATAACTCAGCACTGTCACCACCCTCTGCTTTTCTGCTGTGCCTACGATCTAAGTAGAAGACCATATGAGTTACTGATGACCTGTTCTTGATATGTTTCCTACAACTACAATATTGAAAACTATGAGCTTCAAACTCTATATGGATCAAATTATTTCATCTAGGTCATCATGCAGTAACCATCTAGATCTGAACTAATGACACACTCTTAACACAAACACCATGAAGTCCTCATATGCTACATACTGCAAGATTCCAATTATGGTTGGTTATTTGTAAGTGATGTTTTGTTTATAACTTTAATGCCACACACCTGAAAATTACAAGTTATGTGAAATATGCAGACATACCTTCTCTCTCTACTTCAATTTCTTCAACAAAAGCACTCTGAAGTGACCACCACTTGGAACAAACTAAGCTTACTCTAAGTAAATAATTTCAGGTTGCATTTCTAATAAGGTATAGATCAAAGTAATATTTCTCATAACTTTTTTTAATGTAAGCTTTGAAGAAAACATTTTATTTTAAATCTTTAATAGATTAAGTGAAGTTTGTCATTACAGCCATGCTTTGAAACATTTCCTCCTTCACTTACTTGTCCAGTCTGGAAACAACTTCTGCATTCTTTTAAAAAAAATAAAAAATGACATCCCAGTAACCTTGTTGTGTACAAAGGGGCTGGATGAACTCTGTATTAGATGACTGATGCTATTGACAACGCTGATAAAAAACTGAATGTTGGTTCTGGTAAGTAATTACACATCCACACCTTCTACTTAAGAGGAGTATGTTTACAGCTACACTTCCACAAAGCAAACAATTTACAGTTGTGCTATACTTTCACATCTTTAAGTTTGCTGCACTGTTCTAAAAATAAATAAATAAATACCACAGTAATTTCTGCACTAATTGTGGATGCTAAAAGCCAATACTTCTAAAAAAAACCCAGATGATCTTTATCTGAATGTCATTAAGGCTGACCCCAAAATACACACCGAATTTTATGAATTCTAGTCATGTTAGCATTATGTTCATACTGTCCTACCTATGAATGTTAATTTATTGCAATTTTTAAAGCTTCCATAAGACAGCCTTAATATCATTCAAGAGTTTAAAGACCTGCTCTAACCAAATTCCAATCTAGCATTCATTTTTCTAGACAGCCCCATACGGGTCTGGTTTTGGTCCCACATCAAAGCCTAACGCAACAACAACAACAAAATCCAAACAACATCACTTCAGCACTTTTATTTGTTACGCAACATTTTAATTCAAGTTTCTTCAGCTAGATAGCAGATCTAATAGCAGTACTGGATACGAAATATCAGCAGTTTCAAGCTAACTTAGTTTGAGAAGTAAGAAACAGAAGAACACAAATTCAGAAAAGATTTTTCTGCTTGACATTTTGAAATGCATTATTTCCTGTTTAAGGCATTCGGTTTTCTTTGTTGCTACATAAAGAGCTACTCAAAAAAAAATAAAAATAACTAAACCATCAATTTAGCTTTATATATACTGATTATCTGTACTGATAAGCCTTTATATTTGAGTTCTTAATGACAACAATACTACTCCAAAAGGAGAGAACCACCTCAGGATTATGAGGACAGATCTATTTTATTAAATCAATCAGAATTTTAAATCTTTCTTGAGACCTCCTGGGTAATTATTTTTTTTTTTTTTTTTTTACAAACAAGCATCTTTGTGTAAAAGACTGTTCAAATACAGCACAACATTTAAGCAGATAAGACCAAATAATTTATTACTTTTTTGGTTTGCTCCCTTCCCCCCCAATAGGCCATTTAACTTCAAGTGTTTGTTACTTTACTTCTTCCTGTGCTTTCTCCCACTGCCTTTATCTTTTACAGAATTTCCTTCCACCGTCCATTTATTCTTACTAATTTTGTTTCAACTTGCTTTCAGTTTAAAAAAAAAGTTAACTTGGTGGGCATTATAGTCCCTTTTACACCCGCCCCAAATGCAGTAAGTGAGCCCAATTTAAACAAATTCTCTTCCTCCCAGACACATAAAGTTTCTTTCAAGACCACTCTCAGTGTTGGGGGAAATAAAGGACACAACTGCCTTCAAAGCTAACAAAACCAACTAACAAAACACTTTGATCTGTCAGATTTCATTCCCCCTGTGCCACTTCTGCTTCCCCTTTGGATTCTTCATAAATCATCCACCACTTCTACTCCTGAACACAGTTTATATTCTAAGTATGTATTGCACAACATCTTTTACTAACATTACACATTTTCTTGACTTTTCAGTTCCCTTCAGAAAGAGATTTGCATTAAGCATGCAAGGTTGTTACTTAAAACCACCACATCTCTCCCCTACCCCAAATCAGTTTAACTGCACTATGCTCTAGGACCACATCGGCAATAAGTAATACAGTGATGAGGAAGAGCATCAGAATCTTCTCCTCCAAGCTCTTATCTTTGAGTGCGTCTTACCACCATATTCTCTTTCCCCAAGAACAGCATAGCTGTTAGTGGGAGGTTACTTGTGCTAACTAAGGTGCAGGTATACCTTTTTTTATTGCACTGATGCAGAATAAGAAACTTGATCCAGTCGTTAACAGTAAGCCAGCTATACGCTTCCATGTATTACTACTACTATGTGAAAAGCTCCCGGAAGAAACAGGAGAGCCGTTTAAGGATCAGCTTTGTAAACATCCAACTTCTCTGGAATCACGGTAACGCTCCGACCCGACGTTAGTTCACACACTCAGCCAGCCACGAAAAGGATGAATAAGAAGGGAACGTAAACCTGGCGGGTCTCTGCAGCGACAGCCAAGGTCCCCCCGGCCCAGCTCCCTACAGCCTTCCCAGGCGCCTCCTGCTCAGCGCCAGGTGACAGCCACCTGCCACCCCGAAGACTCTACTGCTACCTCGGGTACAAAAAGCACCTCCGAAACCCGCAGCGCTACGAAGCGCGACCAGCTCCTCCAGCCGTCTCGGCGTTACCGTTTCGTGCCAGAAGCAGCACCGCTCCAGCGCTTCAGAGAACGCAGTTGGCCGATGAAGTACTTTTAGCAGGCAGCGCCTTCGCCGCCGCCTGCCGGCTCGCAGGCGCCCGGGCAGACCCGAGGCGGCGGGGACGACCTGGGCGGGCAGCGCTGCCCCCGG
>VZTL01085014.1:0-18630 GCA_013400535.1 Scopus umbretta
ATTCTTTTTTTCTTTTAAAAAAGAACCCACCCACAACATCAGCAACAAATTCATCCATTGCCTCTGAGACTTTATCAGACTAATAAGTAAAATTAAATTTGTATTCTACTAAATCATTAGATATTTCTGTTTAATATTCATGGGAAAAACTGAAGTGGTAAGAATTACGTGGCACCAAAGGCAATGTGTTTGTTCAGGGATTTATGTACAAGCAAAAGCAACTGGGGAAGGAAAAAACAGAAGGGTAAGGCCCTAAGCACCTAGGAAAACAACAGTTAAGGTTTCTGGAGCAAATCTTTGGCTGCATCTGCAATACTATTTTTGTTCGAGCAACAGTGAGGTTTCAAAATGAATCCCTTGAGCTTCCCCACTTATCATGCTTTGCTTTGGTCCTCACAGTGGTTTTGGTGTACTTGAACTACATTCCTTTTTGAGGAAGCTGAGCCAGAAGTTCCACTCCAGGTGCAAACCTAATGGTGTCCAGCCTGTCACAGGAACACAGACATCTGAGTCAGAGACTGCTGCTTCGGACAGCTTTGAGACACATGTGATGAGACTATTTGGTTTGAGGAAACAGACTAAATTTAGTCTGACTAAAAGCCACAAACCACATAGGGAACAAATATTAAGAACTCAGCATCAGCTACATGAATCTATTGCTCCACTCCCATTCCATCAAATTACTGTTCATGTAGACATAGCCTCTATCCTTCAAAATATACATCTTCCCATTCAGGCCTGTCACCTCTAGCCAGAGTTAACCAAGAGGCTTCTGTGTGGATAGACTTCTTCCTAGGCTTATACTGCAGTTTTCATTTGTGAAGTTGACCTTTTGCTTGGATGGACAGTTTTCCTTTTTATATCTGATGTGTATACGAGGGAATGCAATCAGGAGATTTCTATTGATTGCTTTCAAGCAATTTAGTTCTGGTCATGGTTGTACTGGATTTGCAATTATACTGAGGAGAGGTATTATTGACTCTGCCTAGTAATTACCAGGCTGACATCAGATTCTGCTATAGCTGAAACAAACTCACATCTCTCTGACCAAGTTACCATAATAAGATGCTGTTATTTTTTTTTTCCCCTAAGCAAAAGCAAGCTTATCATTTTGTCTTCTAAGCAACATACAGAGGGAAATTTAACACCATATTCCTTTAAAGAGAGTTATGTGTACTTACAGCAGAGAATACATTTAGCCTTAATTAGAAAAGGTTTGGGGATCTGGGATATTCTCTGAGTGCTAGTATATTTGTAGAACAGCACTGCCAAAGTATATGCAAGCTAAGGGAAGTTAGATCAGCTGTTATTTGAAGAAATTTAATAGCATTAGCTGGACTTCTCTGGAGGCTTATCCTACATGCTTGGAGCCATTGTTATCATTTAAAATGCTTTAAGAATCATACTGGCATCCTTGCCTCCTGAGCCCAGTGAAAAATGAGGGAGAGTGTTAGTATTGGGACTTCAGACATATACATGGCCCCTTTCTCACACAAACTGCAGGAAAAACACATTGTAGCCTGGAGCAACTTTTTTTATGGTCATACCAGGACTTTTAAGTTCACGCTGGCATGTGTAACACACATATACATTTTACCAAAAAGTAAACCTAAACAAATTAAACTTTCAGCTACAATTTTAGTGTCATTCACTGTGGTCCTCCTCAGAAGCTACAAAAACCAGAAGCTGATGCTACATATGGCTTTTCCAATTTGCTTATTACTGTTTGATTTGCAGCTACCAACACAGTACTTCTGGGGAACAATAGCTGGTATACTGAGAAGTAATCTCTATTCCTAAGTCACTGCCCTCTTTGCACCCTGTCATGTAAAACATCTGAGTGACTTATCTGCTGTCTTTGATGACCAACTTCTGACTAAACTAGAGCACAGGCAGATACAGGAGGAGAGTTGGAAGTGCACAAGGACTTAGAGGAAAGGTGCCACATGATTGAAAACAGCAGAGCTGATCCCCACGCAAATCCAAGCCAGCAAACACCACCACAGAGATGAAAAGGCCTGGAAACCACAAATACACAAATGCACGTATCAACTACTCAAGAAAACTCTGGCTGCTTCAATTCCCTCCAGCCCCATTCTGTCAGCTGGGGCACATTAGTGTGCAAACACCTCCTAGCACCTCGTAAACAAGGCAGCAGCACTACACCTTGCATGCAAGCGCCAAGCTATTTTGTTTGCTCACTCTTGTGGTCAAGCTTTAGGGATTTCTTGAATGATGCAGAGATATTTGGTCTGTCAACAAGCAGAGCAGGTGGATCTTTCTAGTGCCAGCCCTGGATGTGGAATGGGTTGTGAACACCTCTCTGGAGCACAGGAAACTAGTGACAGGGACAAAGGAGGTCGTGCAGAGAGCAGCTCAAGAAGCAGCTAAGCTCCAAGGCAAAATTTGGCAGGCATGTTTGTTGCTATTTAAGTTAACTACAAAGGAAACCCCAGGGAGGGGGTAAATCTGGACCAGATCCAGCACATGCATGTGCTGTGCTAGGAGCAGGGTAAGAATGCCATTTTCTAAATGTATAATGTATAGGTATACATACACAAGAGCACACACACGCATGCATAACTACTGACTGCACTTTCCTAGAACCAGAAAATAGTTTATATCTTGGTTCCATATTTGGTGGCGACAGAAACACTGCTGATGCGAACATCAGTGTCATGCATTGCGTTTTGTAGATGACAGTCTGATTTTGTTCCTAATTCGGCTTACAGTGCTTATTGCCTCTTGTGGTGATAAGGTTTGTGTATTTTTCCTGCTGTCTCTGCACTAGAATGGGAACAACCAGACTTGGAGCTTCTCAGATTGCCCCATTTTCATGTACACTCCCACAGACTCCCATCTTCTGTACGGAAAGCACGCTGATGTTTTGCAGCTACTCCCTAGAAATGCCAACAAGTTAAGGCTGTGTGCATAATCCTCAAATCACGCTTTTTCTTTCTTCCTCTACGGTCTTTGTGGGTATACACAGAAAAGCTGATAAGTCTGTCATCTCCTTGGGGTAACATTTTCCAAAGCCTTTAAAATAGCTTTTAGAAATAGCTTGAACAAGAAGGAATCTAGCTCTCATTGCAAGTCAATGGCTGTGTTCATACTAGCAATTTTCTTGCAGTAGCTGAACCAAAACACTGAGGCAAAGCAGTTGTAGCTGAGCTCCTCGCATGTACTTTATGATGGGGTGCAGAGGGGGGTGGGGGGGAGAGAGAATTCAGATTTAGATAGTTGTATGAAATACTCAAGCCAGTTCTGCTTAAAGCTACTATTGTAGACATATGCTTCAAGATCTTTATAATCTACACACTTCAGTTGCATTAGAATCCAAGGCCAATTTATAAGTGCCTGTTTGCATTGTGGAAAGATAGATGAAGTGGATGCTTCTTGTAATACACAACTGGCTGCTGCAGTAATCCTGGCAGCCATTAAGCAGAATAGAGCATAAAAATTCTCAATATTTTTAGTGAGCAGCAGCAGGATGTTTGTACCTACTGTTCCAGAAAAGCAATAAAGCAGTAAAAGGTTATATCATTTAGACTTGTGGGACCAGAGATGATCACCAGCCTAGTTTTTCTCGTAATTGCAATGTAATGAATAAAATTAACATCTTATAATGTGTCTGCACTATTGTTTCTCAAGTAGTACAATGTGTTCTTTCTTGGGTTTTTTTTTTTTTTTGTTTTTTTTTTTTTTGGTTTGCTTTTTTTTTTTAACTCAAAATACATAGGTACTACACATTGCAATACTGTATCTTTTCCTTGCTCTGCCTGAGCAAAGTTCTTGAAATTCATTTATGTTACTTCCAGAATTTAACATGATTGAAGCTAATTTTAGTATCATTGTTAAATGTACTAAGCTCACATGAAGAGCGATTTTCCAAGGCTCATAACCTAGCCAAATCAAATCCATTTTTTCTGTGGAATACACAAAGCACATGTCTGCCCATTATGATCCCTTTCACTGCCAGGTTTTAACTTTCAGCCTCCAGCTGTTTTGGCTGAGGAGCTGCTTGACATAAAATAAATAAACAAATAAATGCAAGATTAAGATAAAGTGTACTCTCTCTGTTCTCTTATTTCTAAAAAGCTTTTCCACAGACTTGTTCCTCAGGAAATTTTGCTTTTAATGCAGAGAGTAAACCTCTGAGATGCATAGCACTCATTGTCATACATGAGCAAGTAAGCGTGTTTAGGCTAGTTTTATCATAGTCTACATCAATGACAAGACAATGTCTTTATGAACTTTATGAAGTACAGCAGAGATTCTATTGGCATGATTTTACTCACTATTGGTCAAAAATACAAATAAAATATTCCTGTCTTTTTTGCTCTAGCGGCCCAGGAAATCGGCTGTGGAACAGTTCAACATGAATGCAAATCAATTTCATGAAGACACCTAAGAGCTGCGCAGAGAATTGGCTTCCTGACAACCTCTTTCTCTTCTTTCCCAGTGTAATGACAAAGTAAGGGTGGTGAACAAAAAGGGGACAAAACAGAAGATCTTAAAACCAGAGCAGCTCAGAGGCTACTGTCACTGGCAAAATTCAGGGAAGGGATGAGCTCATAGTTGCAAAGGAAATTGGTCCTAAACAGCTTTCGAAACTAGGAGTTGGTCAAATTGTGAAGTATAGCTGGGAAGGGCTGTTCAGATTCTATTAACTGTTTATATGTGTCCTGAATGTCGTAAGTAGTTTTCCAGATGACCCTTGTCTCCAGAGGTAGGATTTTCAGTCAGAATTAACACAGACTTAAGATTCAGGACTTATAGATAGAAACTCACACTCAAATTCCTGCCATTTCTTGTCAGATTAACAACACAAGAAGCAGGGTCTCAACCACTGAAGCCTGTAATCATATTTTTGGCCCTCAGTTATGCATGCATTTAATAGAAAAGGATGTTCCCGGATTTTCTTCTAGATATTTCAGTAATTTTTACCGCTTAACCAGTAAATCAAACTCTGTTCTGAGCTACAGCACTCTATCTCTGTTGCAACTTTGCTGTGTGCATGGCAAGCTACACAGGGTTACATAAAATTCAGGCCAGAATTTGGATGCAAGGATTTGGATGCAGGAAAAAAAGAAAAAGAAAATTAAGTTTTGTCTCTGAAGTAACTAGCTTGGTTATGCAGACAGACATATACTTAAATATTCCCACAAAATTGTTGCATGTACTCATTTAATTGGCTGTCTGGTAGTCATGTATCAGTCATATTAATCTGATTTTCAAGCTTATTGAATGCTTAACCCTTTGAAATATTTTCTTGTTTTGTGGCTTAAATGCATCTGTATCATTGAGACAAAATGCTTAAAACAGCTCAACAGGAGCCTGAACCAGTGGTTTTCTGCCCTGCTAAATTAGGCTCCTGGTAGATTTTTAGATACAGTACTTGCAGAAGAAGAATACTGTCCCAACCCCTCTGATCATCTCCTAGGAAACAGTTTGGGGGGGTGAGGGGGAGAGTGAAACCAGACAAAAGGTAATCTGAAAAATGTCTGATTTGTGTTCAGATATACATGTGCATGCTTTTCTAGTTATATATACGTGAAAAGACAGAGCTACATACAAACGTGCATACTTCAGAAAGAGACAGAAGAGATTTGTGGATTTAGTTACCATAAATGTTTCTAAAATCAACCGCTGAGTTAAGTTGCATTTAGTTCTCACGTGGGGAACCGAGAGGCCAGAAGTAGGCTCAAGCTGAAATGTTGCTTTTGTCATAAAAGCTCAACTAGGCAGAAAGCTGGGAACATAGCGGTTGACAAAGATAGAGCAGAGAGCTCCACAGCTTATCCTTAATTAGGTGTTGGCACTGGCTCTTGTCAAACAAGGGGAAAGAGTGTATGCTGAAGCACACTGACACACACAGACAGCACCAGTCACAGTTGGAGAGAATACAAAGTGCATTCAAGCTGGCATTGAAAGGGATTTAGATAAGTACTTGAGGTAACAAAAATCGAAAAAAGAGGATGATAGCAATGGAAGCTTTAGATGAATTGCAACGGAGTGCACCTTTATTACAGCTTATCAGTCTCCAGACAGCAACAAACCAGCCTTCCTAGTGCATTTCTCTTCTTGGTCTCCTAGATTAAAGGTCAAAGTAACTCAAATTTATATGTTCTGTCTCTCTTGCTGCTCGCACACATTCAGCACACATCTTTGTGAATTGGTATACCAAGGATGAAAGCTTCAACTCCTTGAATATAACAAAAGCCTTTTCCTTTGTCAAAGAGGCTCCATTTCCCCCCTCAAACAATTATCGTCTGGAAGAGGTTGCAAACAATATGATATTAAAAGGTCACAATAGTACTGCTGGAATAAATACACATCTGGCAATGTGCCAGTCCTAATCCTTCTTGTCTAGAATCACTGTTCTATTTTACAATCATTTGACATATTCAAATAGCTAATATGTGGGTTTATTAATAATACATATAGGCAGTATCCTAACATACACAAAAGCTGTGTGTTTTCACAATGTGTATAAGCACTTCAAGCAATAAGCTGTGCACATTTAGCTACCAGATGGTAGTTCTTATCACAGATAAAAGCACATATATGTTACTATAACTACACCCTCAAAAAGAAAATGATAAGAAAATATACTCTCCACATCACAGCTTACATTATCCATCTACTTAGGCAGAAAACAGCATATGTTTTACTGCTAGGGAAATGCAGTACTTCAGAGAAAATATGATTGCAGAGGGGGGAAAAAAGGTAGAAAGCTGGGGTGACAGATTTAATATGGATGTGCAATGGAAGGTTTTTTTTTAGTAATAATAACATGCACATGTTGCGATAAATGTATTTAATCTCTGAACCGCACACAACTTGTAGGAGAAGATGTGTCCATCCTAATCTTCCATTTGTTCCTATTTTTTGGCACCACATGAGCTTTACAGGAGGTCTAAACGTAAATATTTTACGGAAATACTTTTCGTTGTTATATCACAATATTTTGGTAAAAAAACCCAACAAACAAACAAAGAAAGGAAAAGAAGTATATTTGATTCACAAAACGCAATAGGAACATTACACTAAATTGTCCTTATGACCCAATCTACATCCGTACAGAAGGCTATTAGGAGTTCACAACTTTGTTTCCTGTGTTTCATACTTCTTTTGACTCACGTTTTCCATTAAAAAAACCCCAACATTCCCCCTCCTGCCCCCGCAGAATCCAAACACCTAGAGTGAAGAGGTTTCCATTTTCACAGAAGGGTTCATCTCTTCCTAGAACGCTTCGCAAACACGTGTGGATGGGCGACCCGAAACGTATTTTGATGCACCGCAAATTTAAGCGATGCTTTCCGCCCCCCTCCCGCCCGGCTTCGCAAGGGCAGAGAGCGGCCTCAGCCCCACTGCCGCTCCCGCTGCGGGGGCTCCGGCAGCCGCCGCCAGCGCTGTGCTCTTGGCTGGCAGCCAAGCAATCTCCGTTTCCCAGTGAAGCCCTGATTCCATCTGCTCCAGCAGTGCAATATATTCCACTTCAGGTCAAAAGCAGGGAGCCAGCAGTATTAACATTACACTAATCTGTAAAGACATTTTCGCTAGGCTAGATAGGCTAATGTTACAGAGAGCTTTTAAAGGCTGCAGGGATAAGGAACAGCAGTAATTGTCAGGGGAAGAGACAGTATGCAGAATATAGTCCAAGATGACAATAGATAGAGCGTTGTCAGAACTGAATAAAACAATTACTTGCTGGGGAGATTAGAATTTGAATATGGAAACAAGCTCACAACAAATTTCATCTTTTGGGCACTTAAAAATAATTGCAAAAATATTTTCCCTTAATTGAAAGGATAATCCTTCAATGCCGCATTTGGAAAAAAAATGGAATATGGAAATAGGTCAATCTCAGCGCTACCTTCTGTAGGCGATAAACCTTGAGTATTTCAAAGCAAATAAGGTTGTTCTATGAAAAGGAAGCAGACGTGTCTTTTGTTTCTGGAAATCAATATACACTACACATTTTGCAGATACGGTGGAACTGCGATCAAGCACTTCCGAAATACACATTGTTACATTTTCATTATTACAAGCGCTCAAGAAAACACTATAGCAATACAGTAAAAGTAGGTTAACACACACAACTGAAATTCAGTATTTGCAACCAGGAAAAAAAAACAAAAAACAAACCAAAAACCCATTCTACAACACATTTTTCAGTTTCTCCCTAACACATTTCTAAGGAAGTAGTTCAAGATTCATGCCTTTAGGCACATCAGAAACCATTAAGAAGTACATTTCTGGAAATCATAATGTATAAAAATTCAATTTAGGCTGCTAGAGATATTCTTTTGAGCTCTAAGGAAAAAAATATTTGGCTAGAAATGAACCATCTGCAAATCCACACAATTAAGTCTATGACTATGTTTTAATATATTTCAAACCATGTGGCACTGACATGAAAGATAACTTAAATAATAGAACAATAGAGATTCAGTAGATGGAAATACATTGTTCTTTAATTAAAAAAAAATAATTGCTAAAAATCCATCACAGTAACGTAACATTTCTCATATGAAAGTACAGGCTTCATTTGTGTTTTGCTAGTTATTAATTTCCACCCATCTTACTCCTTCATCTGCATCTTAATGAGCAGATGTTAAACGGTTACTTCTTTAGCAGACCTGATTATCGTCTCAGAAGTCCACCGATTCTGAAAACAGGATTTTGTCCTAATTTGTGAAATAGAGCTCTACACTTCCTCTAATCGTATTTTTAGTTACACATAGCACACACCACACCGATGCGCGCGCACGCATGATGCCTGGGCACACCCATGCATCCTTACACAAATTTGCATTCCACCCAAAGGAATGGTCTAGAAGATTTTTATCGGGCAGAAGAGGTCTGTAGCAAGTTCTGATGAGTGTGCTGACTTCCACCCCCTCACCTCAGCCTTTCCAAGCACTTTGCATGCTAATCACTGCGCCCAGCATCTGCCCCTGACAGGCAGCCTGCTCTATCCGGCAGATAACAAATGCCGTCTGATGGCGGCTGGGCCCAGCCGTGCCACATGCTCCAGCAGCTACCGCGCGCCATTCCTCTGATTAAACAGGCAGCCGGAAAGAGCTTACAAAGCTATAATTGCCTCCGTTATGAAACATCTTCACCTGTTATCCAAAGCTAAGCTGAATCACAGCAGAAATTATTAACAGTGGCTGTTTTCATGCCAGCTTAATTTGAGCTGATGCTGCTGTTCACTTAGCACAGATGAATAGGTGTGTAGGATGAGACTTTAAACAGAGATGACACCCCAATGAATATTTGCTAGCAACTGTACTGCAGGGAGCTGGGTTGAAGAACAACAGAGAATTGTTAAAAGCAAGTGGATGGGGGTGAGAGGAGGAGAAAGGAGTCATTGCCATCAGTGTCTGTGCTGACAATAATTTTCCAGCCTGATGTCAGCTTTTAACAGCTAAATCATTTTTTTCAATTAGTTTCCACAAACGTTGGCAAACACAAGCTGACTTTTTGTGCATACACAATGGTGTGAGAAAACGACGCTGCATCAAATGTGGCCAGAAATGTGCTACTCCGCCAAACAGGCATTAAATTTTAATAGCCTGCTTTCATTTTCGCTGCAGTGCGCTTCAAGACGATTATAAATTACAGCATTCTGCTTACTTTTGACTAAATAAGGCATGTTTTAGCATTTGATTTAGAAGTAATGTGTGCTTGACATATGAAACAAATCTTGCAGATGTAATTTATCACATGGTGCTCTATGTTTCAATAGAAATTGCTGTACTACCTAGCCACCACTTTGATGAGTGGTTATGACTTAGATGTGGCATTTAGATAAATGCATTACTGGAGTCAGAATAAGGCCAGGATTTACCTGCGACCTTCAAAACCGAGGGGGCACTCCTTGTGTTTGACTTCCAGAACCATTAATCAAATACCTCATCAAGACTTAGAGGGATGGGGGCCCTGAGTACAGAGCCTTTGTAAATTAACTTTACTGAGGAACCCCCGCAGGTTGCAGGTGAACAGTCCTTGACCTTCCTGCTTTGTGCTCCCACCTCTGCACATGTGCTTCACATACCCACAATTAGTCCAAATGCAGTGGGAAAGAGCTGTGGAGGCTGCAGAACACGCCGTCTGCAAACCCTGAAGCAGATCCAAACACAAAAAAACCTCCTGCCACCATGCTCAGATACAAGGGGCTCAAGCACAGTTACTGATTTTGGCACAAGAAATGTGCTCGATTTTGTAAAAGGTTCAACTGGTGCCCAAACTGTTTTCATATAAAAGTGTCATCTTGGCTCCAAACCATTGCTAGCAACCCATTGTCTCCTGCCTGCAGGAAGAGTAAAGTACAGTGTAATAGCAGAAGCATGGCAGAATGTTTTAGATTCATCTTTCTTAACAGTGACACATTAGAGGTAGCAAGTCCAGGCTCAGTAGCTAATGCCAAAGGATTCAGGTGATTTTCTGCTATCACCAAGGTCCGTCCACCTGTCTAATGAAACAGGTCAAGATGCCTCTTATGGTCAGTCCTTACCTAAACAGGAACAGGAGGAATAAAACAGCCTGTTCATGGTTGTGGGGATGTGCAGATCCAGAGACATGCAAAGTGCATTGAAAGGCTGAAACTATGGCAGCCATAGCTTTAGTATTCCTGTGAGGAGTCATCCCCCATTCTGACCAATTTCCCTCCTGAACATGCACCTTTTCAGAGCACTTAACTCTATTGGTGGTGTGGTTTTAAAGGAATATAGTCTTATTCGATATCCTAAAATGTGATGCTATGTTTACAGTTAAGCTGCTGAACGGATGCACTGACATGATCTAACTTTTTATACATAGAGCTGTGAGGCTTAATTAGTTTGTAAAGCTTTTGAAACGTTTGGATGAAAATACTTTGGAAATGCTAAGTGAGTCATGTTAAGAATGTACCAGCCAAGAAAGCAGACTTAGAGACTCCTACTATATATTCTGTCAAGCAACACCAGCTACAAACAGGTTTCATTTTTAATGGTCTTAATAAAAGGGATGTACTGTTTTACAAAATTGGATACATCCATCTGTTGCACACAAATAAAATCTGAGCAAAACTGTGAGACCTGCCTTTTCCAAATTGTTTCAGAAAGAAAGGGATCACAGCTCTTCAGCTCAGATCATAAAGTATTAATTGGGGGTGAAGAATTAAAAAATGCAGCATAGATTTTATAAAAGACAAATGGAGAAACTACAGTCAGAAGCTGTCCCTCTAAGGTAAAGTCAAATGGATCATCTTCAGTGAGAAAAGAGGAAAGGTTCACATGGAACCACATGAGTGTTTTTCTTTTTTTCTCCTTTAAATTCTCCATCTTTTAGGAACAGTGCAGTGCAATGCATTGTCTCCTTTGTAGCTTAACAACTGGGAGCAAGAGCAGTAGAAAAGAAGAATTAGAAAGAGGAAGCTGCAAAATTTTCATGCTTTGCCCTTTCTGAGAGCTCCTATAGGTTCCCCTTATTACCTACTGTTCAAGGCCCTGTATTTGGGCACTGGAGTGGCAGAAGGAAGTGGACAGGTAGAATTCCCTTCCCTTTCAGGGCAGACAGAAACAATATCGGTACATTTCCTCTCCTATGTCTTCATCCCAGCAGTTTTCCCTGTTTATTCTGCTCTCTAAACAGACCTTGCAGCAACCTGCCCATTTAGAAAGTCTCACCCAGGAAGCTCTGTACTTTTCAGTGTGCTCCAGCATGTGGACCAAAAGCCACAAAATGAAGAAGTGTGACCCTGGAAGTAGCCAGCAGCACAGAAGAGCGAAGGAGCTGCTTCTCGATTTGGTACCTTTGCAATACAGAAAGGTAGGGCCAATGCTGGAAGGTTATGTATAAGCACTAAAGGACACCTAGAAAAGTGAAATGTTTTTGGATATGGGCCTTATCTTATAATTTCTTCATATTGTCAGGTCTTCTAGCAGATAGCTGTAGCTATGATCAGTGAATATTTGAAGTGTATAAAATTATCTTCAGCTTTCTACTTTCCTCTGGAGAGAACAAGTATACAGGACTAAAACAGCCATCTGAAATGTAGTTTTGCCAATAGGAGAAGGCTTCAAGGAGTGTGACTGAGGAATAAGGAGATTGTCTGAACCTGTAGATCCAAGTTTTAGAAGGAGTCACAAAGAGGTGCTTCAAAAAAGCCCGGAGTTACATACTGCATTTTAACTCAGATTGGGAAAACTAATAGGAAGAAATTAAAAGTAATTGAAATTATGGAACAGATAACTGAGCAAGATACGTTGCAGGAAATCACCTTCTAGAAAGGAAAATCCATCCCTCTCGTCTAACAGATTTCTTTGAGAATAGCAATAATGTAGTTGCCATTGGTAGGATTTACCTGGGCTTTGAAAAAACCTTTGACAAAATACCTGAAAAGAGACTTGAGAAATTCAAATGGTAAAGACTGAAGGGTTAAAATACTGCCAGGAATCAGAAATCAATTAACAGCCAAAAAAAGAAACAAGAAAAAGACAAAGAGAGACTAATGGTCAGTTTTCATCATGACAGGTTTGCAATGGGATTCTTCATGTTTATGTACTGGGATAAGACTCTGTTCTCTTTATTAATGTTCTGGGAAAAAGGGTGGGAAAAAATTTGCAGACAGCACAATTATTTAGATTAGTCATCACTCGAGAAGGTTAAGAAGGTCCAAAGGGACCTTACAAAACTAAATGAATAGGCAGCAGGGCTACTTACATATGAAGTTGACAAATGCAAGATAATGCAGATAGGAAGGAGTAATTAGAAGTAATCAGACTAAATTAATTATAAACATCTGGGCACCTCAGCAAACAACACAATGCTGAATTCCACACAATAGAGCCATTGAGAAAGGCAGCAACATTTTAATGCCTCTAAGGGCTTTTCCTAGAGGGCATGAATGGATAGGGGCAAATTAATGAACGGCCAGCTTATACCTGCCCATGAAGTTTGGTCAAATTTCATAACTTAAGGATGGGAGAAGGCTGCCTTTCTCCCCCCTCCTCTCCAACCACCTCCCAAGTCTTCACTCATTAGGTGAAGCTATTTCCAGAATCTAAAGAAATATCATTTGTAATCTGACACCTAAAAAAGGTCTTAGGAGCCACGCAGGATTCCAACAAGTGTAATTAATGTCAAGTTGAGTACAAAGTGGTGTTGCTCTCCCGCTGCCCTCTCCACCTGCTGCCCGTCTGGTGTTGCCCCCCTGCTGCTCCATCCACCTGCCGGCTGTCTGGGATTGCTCTCCAGCTGCTGTGCCCACCTGCTCACCCGCAGCCTAGAAGGCGTCCTGGGCCCACCGTTCTTGCTCTGTGCTCCTCCTGTGCTCAGAACACCCTTGCTGTGGAGTCAGCACCACAGCAGGACCACGTGGAGGAGCATGGGAGAGCTGTCAGGGGCTGAAGGGAAGCAGAGGTGTTGCAGGTGGTGGAGGAAGACTACATCCATCCGGCAGCACCAACAAGGGTGGGAGGCAACTGAGGAGCTGCTGCCTACCATCCCCAGTGCTAACGGCTGGTTCAGCCCTGCTGTTCAAATTTCTTGTTCCCATTCCTTGCACTTCAGTGGAAGGGAAAGGAAAGGCCCCTGTCATAGGCAGATGTGCTGATGAGGATTTCAGAGACCCTAAGCATCAACACTGTATCTGGTTTCCAGTAAAGAAGTCAGAAAACCCAAAGTACACTTAAAAACCAATGTTAGTGCTTCAGTACATTACTTGATAATGGTCTGCTTCCACCATGGATCAAAGCGATCTGCTACACTACACGGTTCATTTCTCTGCCATCAGGAGAAGGGAAGGATGATATCTCTTTTTCTTTCACATTTCAAGTTCTGCAGTGTGTCAGTGAAGGAAAGCACAGTATCAAGTCACAGAATGACCTGACCACACACTAAGAATTTACATCGATAATAATGGTTAAAGGATTTCTATTAAGCTCTCTCTACATTTATATATGTATACACATATGCTGTATTTTAGCATAAAGGGACTTATTATTTTTATTTAAAAATATATTTTCTTTCAAATTTACAGCCAAATACTGATAATATTTTGATTTAACTTCCTTGACCAGAATGTCAGCATAATGGAGTCCTTTGGAATAACCATGGATAACCATGATTTGTACTGTAATATAAATACAGCATCAAAGAGTCAGAGTGTGTAAAAATAAAATATATATCTTTTGCTCTCAATGAACATCTCTACTCAGCGGGGAAGGTCTCCTGATTGTTGTCACTCTTACTGGACATAAATATAACCACACCATCCCCTTCTACACGCTATATGCTTTCACATATATTTTTCGTCACCCCCTAATCTGACTATACAATATTTTCAGCGTGCCAATAGTATTCCCACTCATTTGACCTGAAACTCAGCTCTAAATAAATTCCTCAGTTAAAAACATATAAATCCAGGATGGAAATGAAAAATATTTTCTGGATAAAGCACTTTCTGTCAGTCAGTATGAATAACAGGATTGAGAGGAGTGTTTTGCTGCATCCCTAGATATTTTAAACTATTGTAATCATAGCAGCTAAACGTAAACAGTAAAAAAATCTCAGATGGTGATCTTCTGGATACAGAGACCCTTGTAATCTCTGGCACACCCTGTCCATCCTAGGCCTAAAGTTACTAAAAAACTGGAATATACTACACAATGCCATGTTACTTAGCTGTGCTTCTCTATCTGTACTTTATAATCTGTGCTAATTTCTGGTTTACTTCCAGATAACACCTACAAGAAACTGTCCAATTATGTCTGATTTAGGCACAGAAAACAGGGACAAATGAACTTGTTAGTTTGCCATCCAGGTTGGTTCTTTTTAACTACACTTGCCTGTTGCATTTTTTGTCTTTGTCATCCATCTGTTCTAATTGGAAATGGTATGTGGGAAAAGCACTTGGGAGTCTTGTTTGAAAATAACACCTGAAACACAAGAGAATTAAAAAAAGCAGAACAGATATAGAGGGTGGTTTAGGGTCAAAGGTGGATGAATATCCATTCTGCTCACTGTAGGGAAACCGGAAGCTCAGTCACAGATGGATTATTAACTGACAACAGCATTTTTAATATTGTGTCCAATAAGTCTTAAAAAAGGTCCAGATGATGTTCTCAAAGAGATAATAATTGTTTATTCTTTTTTTTTTTTTTTTAGTTTTCTTTGGGTAGACAGATGCTAAAAACCTGCCGCAAGCCTCTTGTACCGTCCTGCCATTTAGTGTTATGTGGGCTATACAAACTAGTAGCCCTCACATTTACATACAGGAGGGTTACAGGTGCTCCTTATCCTCTGCCCAAATTTATTCACCCTGAGCACACACTGCAAAACTTATATGTTAGTGCAAGCTTTTGCTGGTGGAAGACACAGTTTTCTTTTGTGCAGGAAGAGCAGGAAACCTTTTAATTGACTTGGCTCTGAGAGCTTTACTTAATTTACCTTTTTTTTAAAAAAAAGTTTTGACACCAGAGAGTGTAAGTATCTTATAAATCCAATACAACTTACTTTTTAGACACTCTTGCAAGACAGAAATTTTCCTAGAGTGTTATGAAACATTTTGTTCCCAGGTATTAATATTACACATGACCACATTCTAAGAAGGAGGAAAATCCTTGGGAAATATTCCTTGTTTTTTTCTTTCCTGAATGCATGGTTCAGATATAAACATTTACACCTCCTGAGCAATTTTTCTTAAGTCCTAAAGGAAAACAAGACCCACAGATATTTACAGGAAAGTACTACAGTCAAAGCATTACTGTTTGAGGAGATGAACTACACTTTCTATTTCATTAACTAACTTTTAAAGAAAGGCTAGAAAAAGGCACATTCATTCTAAAAAAAACCAGATATCCTGCTAACAGTCCTTTTTACTCCTTTAGTGCCCGTGAGGGAGGAACCTCCTGGAGCTGGACACTGCTAGTTAGCCTTTTCCTGAGTACTCAGCATCAGTGGGAGAAAGGCAAAGTCCCTGGTCAGGAAAACATCCTCTCGTGCACTATTCTCTAAGCACTCCTTCATCTTCGTGGCTGTCACAGCTTGCTGCTTAGCTGCTGCTCTCCAGACATGATCTGTTCCCATTCAGTGTCAAGGATGCACCCAGCCACGCCAAAGAATGTATTTGCCGTACATATCACATACATATCCTGCTCCACAGCGACTCCATGAACCATGCTGGCACTCCTAGTCATCTACATAGTACATTTTTCTGGTTAGCACTAAGACAGGGGAAGGTCATGCAGCCCAGTGCTGTCAGGTTAGAGGTTCCAAAACAGCAAAGCTTTTTTAAAAACATGTCAAACCATAGTCTTTTTTCCAAATTGGAAAGGTACAGAACTCCTGTTTTTGACATAAATGCTTGGGATCCAAAGCCTGCAGGAAAACACATAATTTCTACAGCTTTCTACTGTCCTACTTTGCTAAATGACCTACCAAACTGAAGGGAGCTTTTTCCTAATCCACCAATAGCAGCTGGCTCCCTTTCTGTACCTCCAACTGTTCAGTCATTTTAGTGACTTGAAGTTATGGGAGGAAAATAAAATGTCAATAAATGAAGGTCTTGGCATTCATTCTGTGTGTTATTTGCTAGCAGCACTAGAAGTGGAAAAAAATGGAACTAGGCTAGGCAGTCTAGTGGGAAACTGTGGAAATGACTTGTAACTAAGAGGATGTGACCCTCTGCATAATTCATAATCATTAGTCTAAGTGACACTTCTGCAGTATGTGCAGTAGTGCTCTCCAATACGACAGGTCTGAGCCCAAATGGCCCACTCAGCAGCAGTCCGTTTGTGATCAGATTTCCCTGAAAGACAACTCTCAAAGCTACATTTGCTCTGTGTCCGTGTATATGCATGCTTTTTTTTTTTTTTAAAGTAAAGATGCTGGCTCAGCTTCATCATGTGTGCAATTTAAGGGTTGCTCAAGTGATTCTTTAAAACTGCATAAAGGCAATTCTGCTGTGCCTTGGAGACAGCATTGCTGTAATGTTCTGTGCATACATCTGCATGATTTCTCAAAGCTAATTCAAATTTAATGCATTGGTAATTCCTTTTCTGCAGAAGTCACCCAGCAGTAATCTGAAGGTTACAGAATGATCTTCCAGATCAAATAACACTTCTAAAATAGTATAAACCGGCAGGCAAGATTATAATGGGTAAAATTAGACTTTCAATGAGTCACTCCACCCTCTTTACAATCCTAAACATAGCAACCTAGTGTCAAAAGTATTTTTAGAAAGTGCAGCCAAAAGAAGGGTATAGTGTTTAAATCAGCTACAAGACAGTTTACAGCGCTGTGTTGTCAGAGGGACATTATAATAGAGGCTTGAATCAGTGGGAATTTTAAGAAGCAGGGGCATTTATTTGTTTGGATATGCACAGAATTAAGGCATTTCATTATTTATGTAATTTAAACAAGATATGAAGACTATCAAAACTGTTTACAGAAAATGTAAATTATTCACAGTTACATTTTTATGTAAATTGAGCCTAACCAAATGAACAATGTCTTGGGGTTTAGACATCACAGTACTAATAGGCCATTAGTTTCTATTTCATCCAGGCAGGCACTTGCTATGAAATGTTACCGTGTTGGACTACACTGAAGCAGCAAGTTAAACGGGTTTACTTGACAATGACCAGTTCTAAAGAGAACAAATCTTGTTCTGTTTTGGACAGCCACATTGCAATTTAGTCCTACTTAGCCTCATATTCGACCACAATAACAAGCAAGCATGAGGATATAATTAGATTCCCTGAACCTTATGACTTTTTCTGATGCTGTAGTTGGATCAGTACAAACATGTTGCACCCAGTCCCTGTGGCTTAGTTATAAGATACAGCTGGCAAGCTGGAAATAAAACCAAAAACCGAGTAGTCATGAGAAGTACATACTTGAAGACACAAAACCTAGTTGTTTTTAATTTGAGCTGTGCTCCCTTCTCTGATTTATTTTAAGTAATATTTATTTGCAGTTAATTCTAGAAGATATTCCACAATGTCCTCCTCAATGTTTACTACATATCCGAAGACCAGTGTAGCACAGTTTCTTCACTGTCTCCAATGTATTTCCACAAGAGAGGGAAGTTGCATCTTTCCACTGCCTCTGCCATTTGTTTATTGCCACTTAAACAAGCTGGTCTGTAGTGTATGTAGACAGGAGACTTTCGTCATCTTGGACTACTGTGAAGAACATTTAAGAGGTCAATACCTCTCAATGAAAAAAATATTACGCAGTGTATATCAAAGGGACCTGACTTTTCAAGGGAGGCTAATTCCAGCTGGCTTCTTCTAGATTGACACTGGTTTTGGAAATAGAAAGGACTTTTTCAACTGAAAGAATTAAAGAAAAGATAGCTCAGACCAAGATCCAACACTGTCATGGGGTATCATATAAGTTTCTGAAAAGCATTTTTCACTATAGGCTCTACTTCCACGCCTCAGAATAAGCACACTGACAGATGTGTTAAAATGTGCTCACACGAATTGAGAATAACATGACTGAAAATCCCTCCTACTCAGCCACTGAAAGAACGTATTTCCAGGAAGTGGCCTTTTTTTGGCAGCATTGATAATGGTTGCCAGAAAAAACACCACATCTATTTTATTATAATATTATTAATATTAATATAAT
>VZTL01085089.1:0-11570 GCA_013400535.1 Scopus umbretta
CCCTGGATACTCCCAGGCCCATCACAGGCTCACCTTTGCAAGCCCAGAGGAGCACAGGACGCAATGGCCGGTGGGAACCCAAACTGCAGACTCCCAGGAGCAAACACTGTATCTGGGCCCTTCCCAGGGATGCCCCAGAGAGTCTCAGTCCTGTGTGAAACCCATCATGGGATGCAGGGGAAGAGCATTTTCGGATTGCACAGGATTTATTATAGGACTTATTAGGGGAGGAACCAAAGGCAGGAAAAGGGAGGGATTAGGTGACATGGAGGAGGGACAAGTGTGGGAAAATAGAGGGGAAAGGGGATAAAAAAGGTTGCATGAAAATAATGGGCTGGTTGGTATGCTTGTCTGTGCCCGATGAGTGCAGTCCTATCTTCTTATTAAATTAATTTCTAACTCTTTCCTGGGCAAGGACTCTGCGTGTGTATGTGTCTGGGTGTCTGAGGCTGACAGACCTCCGTCCTGCTCAGCCAGAGAAGGGAGCAGGATGAGGCCGTTGGTACTGTCATCAGTATTTGTGTAAGTTTTCTGAGTGTCTCTCTGATCTGTGCAGCCAGCTGTGTCTGTGTATATGTGTATAGATGTGGTGTATGCATGTGCTCTGTGTGCGTGTTCCTACGGAGAATACATCTTTTGCATGTTTATAAATGGAGCTGTAACTATTAACATTGCATAAATACATTTTTTACAGTTATTTTCTGGATTTTATAAAGAAAGAAACGTGGGGAAAGGAAGGATATGGGGATAGGACATGGGTAGCCTGAACTTTATTTTAAATGGGCCTGACAGAATTTCCTGCTGGAATGCAAAGGTTCTTGAGCTGGCATGACAGGTTGGTCAAAGTTTATAAACTGCAACAGTGTTAGATTAAGTTTTTTTTTTCATTTCTTGGAAAATGCGCTGAGATCCAGTGGCATTTCTTACTACTATTTGCCTCACTAACCAGTATTTTACACTGTTACTCCAAATGTAGTGTTTTGGAATACATTCTAGCACTTCAGTAGTTTTAGAGTCCCCCGCAAAACATTCTCCATTGGGTTTTTTTTCCACAAATAATACCAAATTATTTTGGTATTATTTTTGTTTCCTTGTTCTGAAGGCTTTCCTTTTAGATCTCTGCCTGAATTGGTCTTCTATTATTTTCAGCTTGCCTCAACCAGAATCAAGAATCTTATTAAAAAATATTTATCTAGAGAAGCTAGTGAGGCGGAAAAAAAGGTCATGCACTGCAAACTCCAAGGCCCCTTTCACTTACAGAAGTTTTTGTGGTGTTTGTCCAGTTCATCCTTTTACCTGTCTTTTCTGCCTAAAAGGCACGCTTTCAGAGCTGCTGAGCTGTTCCAGGCGTGTTGTACTACAGTCTTTTGTTGCATGACAAAGCTGCTTCTTGGCGCACAAACTGTAATTTCTCCTGAGTGTTAAAGCATAGGTTCTTTTCATCTTACTAGCAGGGCTGAGCCAAGAGACCGATTGAACCAGTAGACTTTAGAACAAGATACATTAAAATCCTCACAACCATGAAATATACGTTTAGTTATTATAGTGATTATATAGTATTATATGCAGTTACTTTGGAACAAAGGTGAAATAGATGGTTTAATACTCTTGATACACATTTAATCAGGCGAAATGCTGCTCTACTCTAATATACCGTATTAAATTAGTTCAATGGTAATGGTTATGCAATATAGAGTGATAGAAAAATCAAAGTAACAGAGCCTCGAAAGATCTGTTAAAAGAATATTATTGAAGTTATTCATCGTATATAGAAATAATCAGACCAGAGTTCTGATAGAATACTGTCAAAAATAACAGGTCTTGGAAAGTCACATCTATCTAGAAATTACTGACAGTAACTTTCCATTCGGTGAAGGATTTTATTACGAGTATGCCGAGATTATGCAAGCGTAATTTTGTACCGACATTTCACGGATTTACGGGTACTGTTCCTGAGCCAATCCTACAGAAGCGATTAGATGCAGGACATTTCTGAGAGGAGAAAAGTACAGCGGTGAGGTTGGGCTGCCATAGAAAGTCGGTATAGCTCTGCAGCTGGCTTCTGTCTTTCCTTGATCCTCTGGGCACGCGTCTGCTGTGGTTTCAAATGGTTTAGGCTCTGCAGGGAAGAGTGGAAAGGCTGAATGAATGAGTCCCTTGCCTGTAGTCAAAGGCGACAAGAGTGCTGGAGAATTCCTATGGTGAGGTCCAAACTCAACATTTCTGTGTGAGAGCCTGTTTGGGAGACCCAGAGGTTCCTGCAAAAGCACATGGCCCTGTGGTGGGTGGATACTGTTGCTTTCAAGTCCTCATGGAACTCTGATCAGTGGGAAAGGAAGAATTTTCTGATTAATAAACTGGAGAAAGTGTGAGAGAAAGTGAGCGGAATTTTCTGGGATCTGATCAGGAGCAGGGTATTATCCAACATAATGTTCCCGTTTTGCCTTTCCTAACTTAGATTACTTGATTTGGTCATCAGTTTGCTTTCTTTGGAAAAAAAAGCATTTTATGGGTAGAATGAAAGGGGAATTTAAAATTAAATTAAAGGCTAGATTGCTCCTGTTGAGAGTACTATTAGCACTTGTAGGATATTTGGGTGATTTCTGAAGCTTAAAGTATAGATCTCCTTATTGTATGCTTTAAATATTAGACATCTTAATGGCTCATTAAGCTAATGTATGTATGAAAGAATAAAGATTGCATTATTCTCAGTTAATGTAATGCAGGTTTAGTTCAGAATTATAGTATTCGATATAATGAACTGAGCAGGGTCTCCTCCCCTTTGCCGAGATTAATTCACACACATAAAAGGAATTGATAGGTGTTTTATTCTGCCCCAGCTGAAGAGCTTACGTGAGAGACTCAAGCAGAATTAAAGACAATGTAGCTGACTACAGTATCACCAGCCATGCCAGCATCATGGAGCGTGAAACCAATGTTTTACCACAGTGCCCGAGACTCCCCTTAGCAAGAAAAATGGTAACTTGGCATGCTGTATGGCACTGGTCATCGTCCCTCCTGCTACCAGAAGTGAATACTTCTTACATTTTGGCTTTACTAGATATCTCTTGTTTTAACCAGGGCTGTGCTCTTATAGCCCATATGCCAAACTCCAGATGAGGTTATATGGAATTCTCCTCGGCTAAGATCAAGGCATTTAAATCAATTAAACAAATCCATGGTGTTTACATGCTTTAATGAATGTAAGTGGTCTTTATGGATTACATGTTATGTAAATGAAGATTGCCCGATAGAGATAAGCAGAATGAGTCCCTGAGTTACTGGCCAGATACTGATATCTCTGGTATATTGAGTAATGACTTGACATTTGGCGCTGTTTTCTGCGGAATTATCCGCGAGATACACAGTTTCAGCTTAGGTAATGATATTTCCATGAAATGACTGTTGGAGACCTCTTGGAAACTTTGCTTATTTAGCAGTCATAATTTATTTATATGTATGTTTATTTTGCTTAGTGTGCCAGGTACTAGGAACTAACAGCTTTGAAACTGTTCCCAGTGTGAACATAAGGTCTTGGAAATATGATTCTCTGGCTCTGCTGTTTAGCTGAACATTGTATGTGTTTAGCAGACTGGGAGAAAGAGAATGGGCTTGCAACAACTTTAAATATTGTGAAAATATTAAAAAGAGACATACTTACCTGTATATCTGTAAAAGTGACAGAGAAGATGAGTTATAGTTAATACCAGAAAAACAGAAGATTTGAGATTCAGTTGAGTGGGTGAAACAGATCTGGTGCTGTTATCAACCCAAGCTTCCAAATGAAAGTAGAATCATTTACTGTTGTTTAAAATTTAAAAGTGGGAGGTTGGTAGACTTAATTTGATTTCTAATACTCTGTTTTGAATAGCTATTGTGACAGGCAATGCCTCTGAACATATGCACGATAACAAAGTCGTTTGCCCTGATCAGACATATCACAATGAATGTCAAATTAATTTGCAACTTTAATACACTCCCGGAATTACAGTTTTATTCATTCAGAACTGTGGATACACTGCTGACAGTCCCTGCGATTTAATTCTGCAGAAGTCATGATTGGAAATTTCAAGGAGAACAAGGCATGCTGATTATCCAAAAATCACTTGCAGTGTTAACTGTGGGGAAATACTGAAATGAAAATTTCTAATAGAAAGCAGAGGTAGCTGAATATTTATGCAGTGGTGCCTCTTCAAATATTTTTTTTCTTTGTTCATTTTCCTGGGTGAGAATGAGGGCTCAGACAGGAAAAACACTAGCTACTATTCTGTTACTATTTAACACTAAAGTATTGATTTTTTTTTTTAAATGTATGTATGTACTAAGCTCTTTATTTCTTTTGATTACTGGGAATCTTATTTTGTCCTCCCCAAGAAGTGGGGGCAACTTTTGATTTAGTTTTGAAATATTTCATAGAAAAATTAGAGCTTTTCTCCAGTCCTTACAAGGTAAACATACTTGTGGAACTTGTTTGAAGTGATTAAACATGGCTTGCTTATATAGTCCCGATGAGAAGTCAGGGAAGCAAATAGTGGGGAATAATTTAAGCAGTAGTTCTACTGTTGCTGCCGTAAGAAACTTCTTGTTTTGGAGATGTAACATTTCATGACAGAGTGAAGTTATTCTATCTACATACGCCAGGTATATAAGCCTCATAGCAATTGTAGTGGTGTGCAGGTGTTACACTTCCCTTTTTCTGTGTGCATGGAAAATGATGTCCTGGTATACAACTTCTTTTGGTTCGACTGTGAATTAGAGCTGTAAGAACTGTGAGGTCCTCCTATCTGCTGTGCATTAGTGAACTGAGAAATCTCTTCAGATTGCAGCTATATCGTAGCACATACGCGAGGTATTGCAGAGTTTTGGTTTGCAGACTACAGTGCTAAGACAGTGCCAGGTTCCAGACGTGCTGTACGTGTGTGTGTGTGTGTGTGTGTGGAGTCGCTTGCTCAAGTGATCATCAGACTTGCCACTGGAAGACGAATCACAAATGTAAGATGTTTCTGTTATGTAGCATCCCTGTTGAGGGACTGGAGAACTGAAGACACTGTTCCTTTCTGAGAATGGTATGATTGTGCCTGCTTCTTTATGTATTTTAAGGAAGTCATTAAACCAACAACATTAAAAGATTGAAATTGAAAAGGTAGTAAATACAAGTAAGTCCCTGTGTGGCTGAGCTAATGAATTCTACTTCTTTATGGATCGTTTTGTGGTTGGATGCCTTAGTGTTTAATAAGGTAGAAACATATCCTGCAGTTGAGGCATTGTTACTTATCCCATGGATTATCCAAAGTCTAATTGGAGTAAAGTGCACTTTGAACACTTTTCCTTAATGAATGCACTAAATTGTAATAATCTCTGAAAAAGCTTTTTTAACTTTAATAGCATGGATATGGGTACTGTACTGATACTTCACAGTCAACAACTCATCTTTTGCCATCTAGTAGAAACAAATTGACATGGGAAGAGACTATGAAGAATAACTGCAAATTGCCATTTGAAAACTGTAACATGAGAGCAAATCATAAAAAGTAGATTTCTTTTGTGATGTAAAACAATAGTTTCATTAGTTGTTTAAATAACAGTGAGTGATAACATAACTCAACCTGAATTTTTTTCAGTAGGAATACCTAAATGGTAATTTAGGTAATTAGCAATAAAATGTTGCTGTGCTGATTTTCACTGTAGGAAGGATGGTAATCTGTAGAAAACATGAAAATGAAAAGTGAGAAATAACAAAACAAATCATGCTTATTTATTATAATTAAAAAAATTCCTTTTGGTGCTGTTCATGTTTGGTTTGGCTTTACTTTCTGTAAATAAGATGTATTTTATAGTTATAGTAGTTTAATATGATTAAATCCTTTTTAAGATACAGATAATGCATTTGAAGACACACTGATGATTAATAAATATTTTTGTCTCTCTAGCCTTGCTCCTTGTGGTCATGTCTTCATTAAGGAAGAGAGAATATGCATTTAACTATGTCTTAGTTCACCTGTAGCAACTAATACCAGATAAAATCCTCATTAAGACAAAGTCCCTTTGTAGTTTTAAGCCATGTTAGCAGCTTTGAGCAAACTCTTGTTCCCTCTGGGCCCTCTGATGTTGTTGGGTAGCAAAACTGCAGACTGTTTTTCTCATCGTCTGATTAATGGTGTCTATTTTTCATTCTGTCAAGCATCAGTAACTTTGGGTGTCTAAACAGTGGAAGTCCTCTGATAAGTTAGTTACCATGAGCCAGTAATGCAATTATTTTATATTTTCACTGGGAGTATGTAGCCTTCTTGTTTGTGCAGTACTTTTCCCCAAAAAGCTGAAAAGAAAGAATTTTGTAATGTAGAGTTCAGTGTTGAATCATCTAGGTACTCAAAACTTCTATTAAAGCAGGTTCTCAGTCTTCTTTGGCTCATAGTGCTTTGTTCAGTAGGATTTTATTAACACATAACAACAAAATATAAAAAATCCTGGTGTGGATAAGGCAGCTATAGTTTTCACAGATACTGAGTCCTTATGATTAGATTTCAGGTCGATCAGGGCTTCTTGTATAATGTTGGTTATCTATAGATGATGGCTTTGGGAGGACTGAGTAGAATTCAGTCTGGTTTTAAAAGCAAGCACTGGAAAATGCCCAAATGCCAGGTCTGTGCCGGTGGTCAGGCTGTGTTTCCCTCTTGGTGAGGCATCATGCTGCAGATCTCTAGTAACAGGACCCAAGTGAGGGCCATGTCCCCTTAGGTAATCCATGAGGACAAAAGAATAGACTTGGTCCCTTCCAACCCTTAGCCAACAGTCAGGTAAGCCCTTGAAGGAAGGACATTAATGGAGGATAGCCTTTGATGCCTGATCTATGGGCTTGCAGTGACAATGTCAGAGTTCCCATTTTTTGTTCTAGTGCAGAACAAAGATATGAGTCAAAACCTCTGTGTTTCCTGCAAGATGCAGTTATGATTTTGATTCGTGTTTTCATCATAAACTGATGAAGAGAAAGTAACTTTACATTTTGCAATTCTGGTATCGTTTCAATGTATGGCTGAGGAGAAAATAGTGCTGAAATACTGAAAAGTGGCTACTTGCTTACATGAAACTGATTTGAAAATTCGATGCCTATTTATGAAGGTAATTTCAGTTGTGGATTCTGTGGTACCCATAGATTACGTCTGCTGGTATTTCAGTGCTTGGATGAAAACCCGTAAGTACGAAAAGTGCTGTTTGAAAGGTAGTTTGAGTTATTTTACTGGAAGAAAGTGTATTGGCTAACAGTCTAAATGTGAGTCAGCTCTATTAACAACCGGTCTTGAATACATCCATTAAAAGTTGATATTTCATCTGGAGAAAGCCACAGTTTGGAGAGTTAAGTATGCAAACTCTTTTCAGAAGACCAGGGCCTGGAAAGTAGCTTGCTTTCACCACGGATAAACAATCAATTTTTTTGTAGACACTTTCACCATTTTCTTATGCAGGCAATTGAGGCCTGTGGTCTGTGAGGTACTCTGAAACCTTTAAAAAAACCCCAACCCACTACATAATACAATATAGTCTAATTCCCCCCCCACCCCGATTTCTGTCTTTCTTTAAGATAGAAGAATGGGCATGGGTTTCTAGAGACCAAAAAAAGGTCTGAACAAATTTTACTCAACTGTTGATTTTTTTTTTCTACAGTCAATGAAAATTTGCATTCAGAGAGTCAGCAGAAACATGATTTAAGCCTATACAGTAAATTAGGGTTTAACATAATGATATCCTGACTATTTAGGTTGTTTTCTTTCCTAATATTTATATTAGAAATGTTTGAAGTTTTCCTCTGAATAGATTGAAGAGGAGGACTTCTATGCTAACCTACTGGCATCTCAGTACTTTGTCAGCATGATCTCTATGACCTGCTGTATTCCTGTTCTGCCGAGAATATTCCTTTCTTTAGGACCTAGTCCCAACCATGTATCACATTTGCCTGCTTTCTGTGTTCAGCTGCAGGTCAGACTGCACCAATAAAATCATGGAGATTTTCTGTATTTTCTGGCTAGCGTCAAGTCCATTACTTTCTTAGGCTGCTATGGAGTTGCGATGAGACACTAGGGTGCAAGATATTATTTTTTAAATGAGCTCCACAAGGAAGAATAGAGGGAGAGGAGGAGATGGAAAAAAGGTGAAATAGCTAGAACAGAAAGATCTCCTGATCTCACATCATGATTGAAGAGATTTTTAGCTGTGTTTGAACCGCAGTGGTGTATCCTGGTCCCTTGATTATCCAGACTCAGAGATTACTGGAAAATGCTCCCACTCTGTTTCTCCTGCATGCCTTAAGTTCCTTCCTGTACAGTCAAAATCTGAAGGGTCAGAGGACTTACACAAGACCCAGGTTTTGCTGCAGGTAGAACCATGGAGCAGCTGGAATGCGCACCTAGGACTGCAGTTCTGGAGATGCTTTTGGGTACCATGGATAGATGTGTGGGCTGCAGACTGCTTTGTTATTGAATAATACATAAAACTCAGTATCTTTTCTTTCAAATACAATTATTCAAATCAGTGCCAAGAAGAAAGGATTGGGAGAAGCAATAACAAAAGTGTGGGTTTTGTTTTTAAGGAAAGAGGAGGTTGGGAATGTGTTTCAAGGAGAACAGGAAGATGGGACAAATTTAGATTTATGTTCAGTACTACACATTCAGAGGAGGAACCCTTAGATTAAAAGCTGAAAGAGGAAAAGTTCTGCAGTGCAATGAATGGGGTCTTGAGGTGTGTATAGCACAATGCGGTTGTGAAGCTAAAGCGTGCATCTAAGCTCTCTCATAATAGCTGTAATCAACATGCTCACCAAAAGGCAGAACTGTATTTTTATTTCATTGTAACACAGTTCAGATATAGAAATTTAAAAATAGCTTTCTATTTTGAAGATAAAGAAATCATGTTCCTTATTTTCTGAACACTAGAGATGCTCTATTAGAGGTGAATTTGCAGCAGAACTTTGTCTGTAAAAAAAATTCATTATTTCCATGACTCATCTTGAAGGAAAAAATAATTCCCAGTACGGCTTATATTTTCTTTCAGTTTTTGGGCTATAAAAAAATTGGTCCATGTTAGGCAAAAACGTGCTGGGGTCTAAGCTAGGTTGTTACTTACTAGTAGGTTGAACGAGAGATTGGTTTATCCACCATATCTGAATATTAGGCTGAGGTACCTAGGCTTGACTATCCAAAAAAAGGCTGCTAAATCTTTCCATGCTTCAGCTTTCCATCCTGCAGGCAATAATGTTTACTCACCCTTGCAAAGTCATTTGAGGTCTTGTATATATGACAGTGCGAGGAGTAATTAGCAGTAATGCTGAACAGAGAGGAAAAAAAAAGGCTTAGAAGCAGTGTGTGTGTGGTTTTTTTTTTTTTAAATAATGGATTCTGACTTTATTTGCATAGCCAAATGATTTATTTCTGTACACATTGTCTGCCAGAGATCCCTGTATAATATTGTCAAGTAATGAAATCTAAAGACACTATGGATTATTGTTTTGGTATATATGCAATGTTCAATGTAAAGTGGTTTCATGCAGAGAACTGAAATGAGACACAGATGATTCATTTACACATTTATTTACTATCCTGCTTATTCTATCAGACTGAAATGGAGAACAATGCATTTATTTTACAGACATTTGACATAAATTAAACAGATATTTTGATGTTGAACAATTGTACAGACTACAACATGCATATTAATATGTAGATCGGTGCAGAAATATTTAGTTGATCAGCAAAATCTAGTATGACAAAAATAATAATCACATTTCCTTTTTTATGAAGTTAAAATGCAGCTGATATGGAGACATCGATACAAATACCACTACATGTGAGAAGTTATTAGTCTAATGGAATCAGATGGTTAGCTGAAAAAATAAAGCTATTGTCAAACAGTCTTATCTACAAAAAGAAATTAAATCAAAATGTTTCTAACAAATACAGTAATAATGAAAAAAAGCATGTTTGATGCAATTACCATTGCAAAATGCCCTACTATTCCCCTGCCCCACCCCCAAATGCAAACAACGCATGAAGCAAAAGCAGCATATTCTCCCACAAAATGTCTGGGGCATTTTGTAAAGGCAGATGAATGAGATTAGACAAGACTTATCACATATGCTTTTATCTCCTAGTGACAGTTCTTTAAAGAAAGGTATGTTGTTAATATAGCATTTTATAATGAAATGTTGCTAATTCTGTAAAACTGAAAAATAGTGAAGACACTGCTAGCGCGCCAAGAGAACTTGAAAAAATACTGTTGTGCTTTTTTTGTTTGCAGCATTCAGAGCATTCACAGAGGAATACAAAGTAAAGTTCATTAAACTCAAGAAAACTAATAATAGTCATGCTACCGTATCTATGAAACTAACACAGTAATAACTTATAAACATGAATTAGTACATATTTTTAGTTGATATTTACAGTGATCTTAAAGCAATAGGCTAGGTATTCAACTCTCAGGGGTTTTGTACGCTAATCCCTCCATGTTTCAGCTTATCAGCATGGCTCCTTTGACTTTTGAAAGAGTTACATAGGTAAAACTCTGCATAACTCTTTGAAAATTTAGAGGTATAAATCAGAACTCTGCATCCTAGCAGAAGTACCCATGATTGTCCCCAACAGTGTTTTTTTCTTTTTTTCATTTTGTAATATGTGTTAGAAACTGTTTCTTTTGCCTAAAGCTATAATATATTGCTCCATCCTTCAGTTTTATACAGGCAGAATTCCCATTGGCTTTCTGCTTAAGGACTTCAAGAACAGGCATAAATGTTTCGTATTCTGAACCTCCACTGAGAGATGCTATCTGAGCAAAACTTAGAGCGAAAATATCAGTATAAGACACGTGTCTTTCACCTTGCAATTGTTAAAAAAGTAAAATAAGGAATAGGCTTTTTGTTTCTTGCATAACCTTTTACAAGATATGTCCTAGACATCAGAGTAACTAAGCACATGATCAAAACCCTACTAGCCCCCCAATTTAAATAAATTTCAGCTGATGGTCCAAGTGGAAAGATATCTAGGCATGGTAGATCAGCACAAAATACTCAAGCTGGGCTTCTGATCCTCCGTCACTGCTTAGCCATTTGCACAGCCATTTGCTTTTTTTTTATTCATACCAGTATAAACTAAGAGTTACTGTTCAGTGAAACAGGGCTACTTGCAGTCAGCTTAATCATTCTACTGATTTAATGATTTTGGAGTGTGAGTTGATGTTGGGCTGTCTGTACTGTCTTCGTCAAAAGTGACACCTACTTTAGAGTAAACTGACTATAGAAATTCGCAGTATTTAAGAGTGTGGTCCAAACTCCAAATGACAACTATCCAAGGGTTATCAAGAATTTATTGTTTAGATAATTCCACCTGGGTTAAGTTGGAGAACACACTGGGGACAATTTCATCTTTGGTTATATATTGCTCTGTTTATGCAATACCACTAATGGCAATGGCAAAATTTGCTTGAGAGCAGGAGGTGACCTCATGGAACAAGTTTTCTGGTTCAGCTTCATCTAAAAGTAATCCAGTTTGCATGGTCCAAGATTGCTCTGTGATGTGAACCAAAGC
>VZTL01085098.1:0-14022 GCA_013400535.1 Scopus umbretta
TCAACATTATTTGCATACTAAATTCTAACCACAGCACTATACCAGGTACTAGGAAGAAAATTAACTCCATCCCAGTTGAAACCAGGACAATAGACTATTTCCAAAAGTGTTTTCCTTCTGAATTTTCTAAGCCAACTTTTTAGACACTAGCAAAACAACGTACTGCTGTGCTGTCTTGTAAGGGTGAAGCACAGAAAGGGAAGATAAAACAGGAGAAAAAATCAAACCTGGAAAATCTTGGCTCCCTGTAAAGACCTGCTCAGCCAACATGGAAATGCATGCAGTCCCTCCAAACCCAGGCTGTGGAAGCTACCCAGAATCATAATCAGTCTGCATCATATCATTATAAAAATATGGGCAGCAGTACTCAAATTTTGTTCTTATTTCTTTTCTTGACGGCATGCAGAACCATTATTTTTATTTAAAAAATAGGAAACTGAGGCATGAGATCAGTTCAGTGGGTTGCACAGGAGCACATTGAAAGCTCAGAATTAAACAGGGGACTGAGTCCAGGGCTCTAGCACTCCAGCCTAGAGTTCTTAAGACCTTACAGTGGACCCTTTACTCATTTGGCCATTACTCCTACTATGATTATATTTTCAGTTGCATACCCCGCCCCCTCCCAAGAATGGCCACACTGTTCAGAACAAGATTAACAGTGACCATAACAGACACCCAGAAAAATAAGAACAGCACAAATACATTTCCTCCCCAGCTGCTGCTCAGTCACTGACCATTTTCTGCTCAGTTTCTGCTCAGGATTTCTTGATCCAGTTGTGGTCTGTCTGTTTAGTAATCCTTAGTAGGTGTCTCTCCCGTGTACTTGCCCCAGCCTTCCTTTGAAACAGATGAATTTCTGATGTTCACCCAGCTCCCTGGCAATGAAACTGCTAGCCATTACAAGAAACACCTCCTGTTATTTTCATCCTTAGGCTAAAGGCAACTAGAAACCAGGCACCATCTAAGCCATAACTTTGCTGATAGTCAGAGTAGGGAACAAGTTAATTTAAAATTGGGATTTGTCTCCTCTACCATCGTCTCTAGTTTTCTGAATTCAGCAACTACTTTTCATTGATCTAACTATTTTCTCAAGGTCTGAGGTACCGGAGAGATAATATCTGAGTTTGAGTTGTTTTGCTTTCTCACTTCTAATGTTTTGTTTTGTTTTGTTTTGGTTTTTTTCCTGTCTGTTGAGCATCAGCAGGCAGAAAAATATCAGCTAAGGATGACAATAAAAACCCTAAACACAAAACTAATTTGAAACTATGAGGGTGGAGGTTCATCTGCATTTGGTGTATGCTGATGAAGGTCTTCAGAAAGAAAGGAAAAGATAACAGTTTAACTGTAACTAGAGGTTTCGAGTTTATACCTATAGATAGTTGATAAATTATCTTGTTCATGTTGTTTGTTTTTAGCATCATCCCAGCTGCCAGATAAATGGCCAGCAGTCTGGTTGAACAAGAAATTAAGCTCCATTAAGAGGAATGTATGTATTTTTCCTCTGTCTTGGTGAAAACTAATTCATATTAACTATGGAGATCTGAGCAGTTCTTAGAGCTCTTTAACAGTTTCATTTTGCTAGTTGTTGAATTTAAATCATGCCTTTTTAAATAAATGCATTAGTTTTGTTTAGTAAGAATTCTAAGGATAGAACACATGATGACTTTATCTTTGAAATGGCAGTTTTTATTAATCTTGTTTTTAAAAATAAATTGGTTTATATTTCACTTCAGTTCTCCTGTGAATTGTGATTTAGCCTTCACTTAACACCTTAGATGAGAGGTAACTTCTACCTATAATGAAAAGTTGTGATTCATTTCATCAGGCAGTTTATCACTAAAAATTGAACTGCAGCCTAATAAAGAAACTGTGGAGTCTGCGGAAACCAATATAATATTTGTATGCACTAGGAACACCCCAGAAAGATCTGTAAACTAAATGTTTGCAATGGAAAAACTTACAACAAAATCCAAAGCTGACATCTCACTGTCCTGCAGACAAACAAATGAAAAAACAGAGAAACCCAGGTGAAATTGGATTCATCTCACCTGGTGACCCTCTAACAGCTAGGCATCCAGTGTTCATCCATTCTCAGTGGATACTACAGATGCTTCTAGAAAACATATCAGAAAACTTTAGCCTTCAGACAGATGTCTAAAATTAAAGAGCTAAGTTGATTTCTGGAGTTTTTAGCTCTCTCTGGCTAAAGAGGAGTCTTCATGATTAAGGTAGATTAATGTCTAATTTTTACATTGTTCAAGTGGGATAGGATATGTTGCACAGTTTTGTTCAGTTGTTGTGAGCTAGCACGGGAAAAGTGACAGAGCTGGCATGCTAGGCAAAGACTTTCATTTCCACAGATTAGTAAAAATGCAGTCAAATTCCTGGAGAAGGGAAAATGGAATGAGGTGACATGTTTTATAGATTATGCAAAGTTATTTTGTAAGTAGCAGAGAGAAAGATAGTATCTGAAGAACTGCAGAAGGACTCTACAAGAGTATCACTTTGGCAGGGTAATGGTAGATGAAACTCACAGTAGGTGAGTGTCAAGAACTGAAAATAGGGAAAGAAAATAACCCTGGATTTGTGCAGAAAATGGTGGATCCTGAAGTGGCAACTGCCATTCTGGAGTGATACCTTGGTGTTACAAGAGTCTGCCACGTTAAAACATATGCTGTAGTGCTTAGCAGGCATGAAAAACAACCACCTCAAATGTTAGGAAATATTAGGAAACAAATAGAAAATAAGACAAAATAATTAATTATTCTACTGAATAAATCCACAGCAAACCAACAAACCTACTCCTTTGATACTCTGTGTCTGTAGTCCCCTGATCCGAAAGAAAAGATATACCAGGAACGGGAAAGATTCAGAGGACAAGAACAATAATGAAAGGCTTAGAATTACCTCCATGTGAGGAACAATGTACTATAAAGGACTGTTTAACCTGGAAAAAAAAAAAAAATCACACCAGTGTCCTGTTCCATAGACAGGAGAATTATGAGACCTTGATGGACATTAGTCAGCTGTTAAAACCTAGCAGTGAAGCTGGAGATTAGCTGAAGACTGTCACTATCGATTTATAACATTAGCTTTCTTTGTTCCAAGCAAAAGTCAAATAAAGTGCTTGCTTTCTAAATTAAGAAATAGCTATTCATAGTCATATTTCATTGAGTGAAATACTGATAGGAAAGCTGAGGACATACGAACAGAAACAGTATTAATTTCTTCTTCTTTTTCCCTTCTGCTGAGTTAAGAGGAATGTATTGACCATATGGAAAGCCAGACAGACACAAGGTGAACTTACGTAAGTGTCCGTAACATTACACATTTATTTAAAAGAGCATTGTATTAAAATAGCTTAGGTTTAAAGAACTTAGCAAATGCCTTAATATTACCCTAAAGAGATCAGCTCTCTTATAAAGTTTTTAACTTGTGCAAAATAATGAAAACAGAGCTTACTTCTGTCACGAAGAACAGCAAAATTAGGACAAGTATAAAATGGCGCCAAAACTGAGAGTGGGTTGTTCAAGCAATATTTTAATAGGAAATAAATAAATAAATGAGACAGTTGCTGTTTTCCTTAGTGCAGCAGTAACCATAGAAACCAAACCCAGAGGTTATTTCATTCACAAATGATTTTTTTTGTGGCAAAGCAAGGAATTCTCTGAACAAATTGATGGGTTTGATCCTGCAAAATGCAGCTGCAGATCAGTTTGTGCTTGTTCCAAACACAGTGAGCAGGGCAACTGCCAGCACTGCATAGTTATCAAACAACCCTTGGAGGAGGAAAAAGGGAAGGAAAGGGGTCTCCAGGTCACCAGCATAAGAGCAGAGCTCTGAATGGCGCTCCCCGAGGCATGGAGGTCTGGGGTGGATGGCAACCTGGGTGTGGTGGAGCTGCCCAGCTCCAAGCTGTGTGCCAGTCAAGTTCCTGCCCCTGCTGAGGATGGCTGTGACTTGCAGCTCACACCGGGTGTCACAGGAACTGGTGACTGCCACATACCAAAAACATGCACTGCTTTCAGGCACAGTGGAGGTGGGTGGTTATGGTCACTACTGTCAAAGGCAGAGCTCATGTAGGGCTGTCACTTGGAGTAATGAGGTCATGCCTTCCCAAAGAACAGGGATTTCTAGACCACAATACCTCATGCAGCTGGAAGCAAATGAACCTATTGCTGCCAAGGGAAAAGCTTTCTTCCCCAACAAGGAAGGCTTCCTAGATCCTCAGCCTGGCAGGAGAGTGAGAGTGGAGTAAGCTGCTGAGTTATGAGGTACACTGAATGTCAGCCTTCCCCAACAGAAGTAGCACTTACATCTTAAAATAAAAGAAAAATTAAGTAAAAAGAAAAGAAAGAGAGGTGCAATGTATTTCTGTACTTTGAACTCTTTTTATTGAAGTATCATTATGGAGTCAAAGAATGAAAGGCAGACAGAAAATCACATATTCTGACATTTAAAAGCGGAAGATCACACTGAGGTAAATGGACCGAAATGCCTTATCTTGATCTATGCCATTTTCCTTTCTTGGTGCACTCTTTGTGACTAAAAAGGAAGGAATATGTTAGGGATATACAGGGTGAATGGCTGGAAATCATCACTCATTTACCATTATCCTAACATTTTCCTTCATAATTTGAAAAGCTATTTTTTTTGAAAAAGGGGAATGAGAAATGTGAAGAAAGTATTCTCACCCATTTACATTTCCTCTTCCTCTTGGCAAACTTGGCAGAATGGGAAAAAACTGACAATAAGGTTGGGTTGGGTTGGTTGCAAAAAGAAAGAAGTAATCTCACCTTATCTTTCAATAAAAAAATCCCAGAACTCTGCCTAGAAAGTGCTACCTGTTCTTATCTAAAGATTGTTCAGCCCAGAGGTTGACCTGATGTGCTCTGAAGTGCTGAAATACAGAGCTGATTTATAATAATTTATTCACAGTGTGGGTAAAATATTATTGCAATTAAACACTGGATTAGAAACCAAGAAATCTGAGCAAATCTTTGTCTTTGGTATTTATTTTTTTCTATTTCCTTGGGAAAAACATATCAAAGTTTATGATCTTCAGTTTGACATTTATAAAAGGAGGATAATGTTTCTTCTCGTTATGCTTTTAAACAAAATAAGTGTTATGGTTTATCATGACTTACATAGGCTCTGTATCCCAATGGAGTTTTAGGTTCTTCTGCAGTGTGTGTACTGAACAGTATGTTTAAAAGCAGCATGTTGAATGGCAACTTTTCTTTACTCTGTTAGCTGAAATGAAATCTTCATGTGTCTCCATACATAGTCATGAAGTATCAAAATAAATTTCAGGAGAATAAAGCCAATGTAAATCATAGTCCAGTGTACTGAAATTGACATCATTCTTACCACTTGCTTGTTCACTTGCCAGTTCCAAGAACTACCATTGGCTGGGATATCAATAGGATAATGAGGTGTTACATGCTTGTTCAATGGTGTATTGGTAATGCTGATTATCAGAAAGGCCAGAATTATCAGGAAATCTAGAAATCACTAAAAACATCAGTTATTTAAAGTGATCTTCCATGCCACATAAACATGCAATTTAATTCCTACTGCATACTGAGTTCCTTTTGCCTTTTTACATACAGTCCTGCATGTGTCAAAATATATCTCATGTATGGAAAGTAAATTCTCATCATGGATTCATGAGAATACCAGCACATTTTATGCCTATGCCTAAAGTTGAAGCTTAGACAGAAAATATATGGAAAACTGTGGGTTTGGCTGTGAATTTGATCACGTGATTCTTTAGTTAGAATTACTTGAGTTGGCCATGAATTTAATTAGAATTATGCAGTGCCAACTAATTTTAGCATTGTAGAAATTCACAATTAATTAGCTGAAAATCTCCTCTTATGAAACATAAATCCTCCTTCTATTCTGTTTTATATTGTGAATAAAACTTTGTTCCATCCATTTCTTTTTGATCTCTTGAAAGATATAAAGCTGTACATTAGATCATAAACTATTTTTGATGAGTTTTCTCCTAAAATCTACAATCCAGATCATTATTGATTGAGGCATTAACTGATACTTTCATTACATTTCTGTAAGATTATATTCAGAACTACAAACCTGTATCCAACGATTTATTCCATCCTTTTTGGTTATTTGAAAAATATTACTTTCAGTAAGCCACTGACTGTCACTTCTTGTTAATTACTAGTTTCAATGACTGAATATATTCTAACATCAAGGAATTCTATGCATATAATATTAGGGTTTTTTAAAATAAATATAGAGTTTGCATATAATTTTATAAATTTTTTAATAGATATTTAGGCTACTTAACATAATAGAAAAGGCAGCAAGTTATAACATGCTTTGAAACTTTATGAAGTTATACTTTACTCTCAGGAATAAAGATGACAATTTTTGTTCATATCTGTTTATGAACTGATCATTCTTTGTCTTTTTATCAGATCAGTTTTACTGATAGTGATGCATACATACTTTATTAGCAACAATTGGCAATTAATCTATTTTTCTTTGAAAACTGTTGTTAAATTGCACAAAAATTACTTCTTTAAACCAAAAATCCCACAAACCCACACATCAAATACTTCTAATTAAATATTTAGAGGAAATGTTTAGTGGAAAGGAATAATCTGACAGTCACAACACTCTGTCGTATTAATGGATGGAAAATGGAACCAAATATATTGTAATCCCAAGGGCATCTACAAAAATGAGATCCAAACATTTAAGGCAGTCAAAACCCCAAACACAGCAGTCCTTGCCTATACAGTTTTGATGGAAAACAAAACTACTTATCCAAGACAGTCTGTGACTATGTCTTGACAAGATCATAAATCTGTATTTAGGGTACTTGGTAGCATATAAAAATAGTTCAACAGTCACATGATACAGAGGACGGAGTCCATCCAAACTCTTTTTACTGCTTCAGATTCAGTCAAAACTTTTTGAGAGGGTAACCTTGTCCCTTGTCATCTCTATGTGTCTGTCTAACTTGGTAAGTGATCGGATAAAACTTGCCACCCTGCAGGCACGTAAAGATACTGAACCATATGTGTTCTGGCTAACCTAACAGATATGCAATGTTGACCCATATCTGATCCAAACTTAGTGTATGCTTTGGCAGGCACAAAGATCTGATCTGAATAACTGTGGAATCAGGGAGAAACAGATAAAGTATGATAACATGCTTCAGTGACCCTGTCCAGTGAAGTCAGCTACCTCCAAGATAATATGGGAGAGATATAGGACATCCTCCTATAAAAGAGGATGATATGACAGTAGAGTAAGTGAGCTAAAACATGCAGGCTATATAACTCAAGTGTCTTGTGTCCAGTGTAATGTTAGAATATAATCCTTATCGTATACTATGATGGGACAGTTCAAACTGAAAATTCCACCTAAGTCACAATAGGAGGTGTTTTGGGTTTGGGTTTTTTTTTTTGGTGGATGCAGCTGAATTTGAGACAAAACTCATCTAAATTCTGAATGAAATAGAAATATTTATTGAAATATATTTAAATTCTACATCTTATTTGTCATGCCAAACTTAAATGAAGAACAGCAGGCCATTTCAGTTTACAAAATATGCAGTGCTGACTTTCTTGAGGAAAGAGAGCTGATAAACTCTCTTCTTCTGATAAACTCTTTTCTTTCATAGGAAAAATGCCAACAGCCTTCTGCAGAACCAAGACTTCATCCATACTGTCCCACAATTTACCCCTTAGCTTTGTGCATAGCTGAAATCTTTAAGGATAAAATCTTGACTTAAGAAATTGAATGGCAAAACTCCCATAAACATTAATAAATCTAAGATTTAAGCCTAAAAGTTCAAGCAGAAAATGCTGGATGATGCATCAGTGAGTGTCAAATCAAATCCAGACTTGGGCAGATGTGTTATTGTTGGAGTATATAGGCAAGGGAAGGCTATTAGAAAAAAAAAAAAAAAAAAAAGCCAAACTCTTAATTAACAGACACTTATATAGCAGATTAGTAGTAAAGGTATTTGAATGTTCTTTTTTCCCTAGAACAGCACACACAATTTTCATAATAACATACTTTCACCTCTCCTGTAACCAGTAGTTCTCTACCCAGTTGTGGGAAGAAAGGTATACTTAGAACAGTCCAGACAGTACACTTTTAATTTATAAGAGCATAACATTGCAAATTAATGCCTATCTGCCTCTCACATATGATTTCTGTTTGGAAGAGAGCTGCTCAGCAGATCTATCATCATCATCTTATATCTACAACAGCTAATGCTTTCTCCTGCAGGAAGTGGCTGACGTATTCCCTACTTAAGATGTAAAAAAAATCGGCTGAGAAACAGGTGGAATAATTTAGTGCATACTGCCAAGGCAAATAGGTAGATTGAACACTGAGCAAGGCCTGTGATATGGGAGAGGTAGCTCTGATCAGATTGGTGTAAGTCCTGGTCCCGCAGCAATTGTGTCAAATACTCATTATTTTTAAAAAGGCGAAGATTTCACATCAATCTCTATCAACAAAGCAGGACTAGAATACAGTTCACTCTTTAAAAATAACCCAAGGGAATGAGACACAAATAGAACTTGGACCTTGTACTACATCTGCTAATTTCACATGAACTGTGAAGGAAAGGCCAGTGTTCTGGTCATAAGCATATATTTGCTATTAGGGAGATGGAAAATTTTCAGCTTTGAACAACCTTGTAAAACAGTCAAGCAAATATATGTACTTTCAAAAGCTTCATGTTTGCTTGACTTTTCATTGCATCTGCAGTTAACTAGGGTTGTCTTGCACTGTCAGTTCAGAATATATTTCACTGTGTAATGTCTTCAGTATTAACTTTGATTTGAATTAAGTTTTTGTAATATAGTGTGTGCTATAGGTGCTAAGCTAACAGACAATTTTTTGAGCTGCTACACACTTAGATTTGTAGTTAGCATTATTTAAGCTTATTACTTTTGGTTAATGCTGTGCATTCCAGCAGATTTAATAGGATTATTTTTTGTTGCTCCTTTTGTCTTTTTTCCAATTATTTTTGATGATTTGCACTACTGATGCAGGAATAAATGACACAAATTCTGATCCCTATATTTGTAACATTAAAATAATTATTTTTCTCTTGCATTATGCTTCCTTGTTTTCCACTTTACTGGGAAACTATAACTTGTCTTAGTTTCCAAGCAGACATTTAAGGAAATACTGTTTTTTATAATGTTTAAACCGCAGTCAGATGAGTAAAGCCCCATATTACTTAAGCAAACTGTTTAATTAGCGCATAACACGCTGGAAAAAAAAAAACAAAACCTTAAATCTTTTATTCTGGTTCTGGAAAACATAGAATTAAATGTATCACTTGTTATCTAATATGATAAGATATCCCCATGGTATTAAACTTTGTAACCTTACAACCAACATTACTTATAAAGCAGATGTTTAAACTTCTTGATGCACACAAGTGTATGTAAAGTCACACCATTTTAAATCTAATTAGTGTTTAATAAGCCATTGGAAATGTTGTCATTCAGCTTTTACAAATTAATCCTGATCTCTTAACACATGCTGATATTTTGAAACAGTAATTATTCTGAAACAAAAAAGAGGTCTGAGTTAGTCTGAATTAACATAAACAGCTCCCATGATTATTCTATGTGCTTCCAGCAGAGAGGTGTTAATAGTCTCCTCATGGCTTGATAGGAAAAACTCTGTAACAGAAGGACTGAAAATTGTTCTGCATGATGGTCAGCTTTTCTCAATAAAACACAATTAATACAGATCAGAACAGAGGAAAGAACTATGGAGCTTTCAGAATGACAATCCAGGCTAGAGTGATGTACCTTCTTTGTTAGCAAATTACATGCAAACTGAGCCTGGAATCTGCTAATAAACCTGGGTTCTTTCCAGCTCACACACTGTCAATTAAGACTCTGTGCTGGAAATAATTGACAATTCTGTCAGTGATGCATGGGTCAGAAGGGAATTCAGTCAGTTTCCCAGAGCTGGACTGGCTACATGCTACTAGGAATAGTAGTAAATACATATGTTCCCACACAGAGACACATACACATGGACACACACACACACACAAACATTTATATCTATATATGCATGTGTTTTCGTGTTTGTATATAAAAACACATGTATTAATACACTAAAAACATGTTGGGATGCAACTGATATGCACCTATGAGTCTAGTTTTTGGAAGGGTTAGCTGCAAGCAGAACACAAAACTTGCTCTTGTACAGCAGCCCTGTTCTCACCATAGACTTGGAAAGAGCAATGACTTCACAGTCTTGCTTTCACAGTCCTGCTTTCCTCTGAATCAGTGAGGGGCATGGATAGAAAGGAAGACAGCAAACTTAAGAAACTCAATACTCATCAGCAAACAGTAAACCCAGTAATGTTCAGTATGTACTGCATTCCCATCAGTAATCTGGATGGAAGCTAATGTTTTCTCTTTTTTTTTTTATGTTGTGTAAATGCACATATTCTTTTTGGTATCAAAATTTTCGATTGTGGAATTAATGAATATGTGAAATTTCTAATTCACAGGGCTGATTGGGAGATTTAGAAGAGAAAGAAATTTCAAATCTAAAATATAAACCCAGGAACTTCCAGTAAAAAAAAAAAAAAAATTCTCTTTTTTGTTTCAAATGAGGTTTCCTTGCACTGACATGATTCTGGAAAAAGGTAAGGAATCAACAGAAATGTGATTTGATGCCTAATTTTGAATAACAAATGAAAGCCAAAATCATTGGCAAACAGCATAAGAAGCAAAGTTCATCTACTCAGGGCAAATGACTTTAGCAGCTCACAGGAACATCAAGGAATTGTGAGGCTCTGAGAAAAAGATCAGTGACCAACAAAGTACCTATATAAATTTACAATGAAATTTTCTTTTTTTAATTAAAAATCAATTACTATCTAAACAACTGCATAGAAGTTTGTCCTCTTCCATTGCCTTCCTAGTAAGATGGAATGCAGGATAAAAAGAGTAAGGAGCAACAAAACCAAATCCCTATGTCAGAAGATCTGAAACAGATGGTAAGAGACTCTGGATATGCAGACTCAAAGGAGGCCTAGATATAGAGAATATACAAACACTAGAAAACAAGCAGTTCATCCAAACTGCATTGAATAATGAGTGACAGACAGATTCAACCAGGGCATGACTACAGCTGCCAGTACTGCTTGATTTTCTCATCTCTCTTGAATGGTCTTACAAACCAATCTAACTGAAAATAAGATTTTGGAATAAAAGTAATATTAGAATGTACAGCTGCAGTAGTCTATGAACTAGTGGAAATCCTAGAAAATGTGTCAAACCCTGTATTTAACTTTTTTCCAATGTAGTTTCAGTCAGTATCACCTGAATGGAATTGAATCTGCTGAGTAACTCACTTTTCATCCAAAGACATTCAGCAGAAAAAGGAATGTGTTCGGGTTTCTAAGTGATAATACAAAAGGTGCTTAGAGTAGAAATAGGATTGAGGCAATACTGAAATGAGAATTGCTTAACCTTTTGGTTAACACATACCAGCACTGCACATCAAAAACTGGGCAGATGCTGCCACACTTATTTGGAATCAGAGCACTTCCAGAAAAACCCTGACCAGTAAATGACCAAGAGCTCTGATTCTGAACTACCAATGTATTTGCTTAACTTTGTATGCAGGCCAGACCTTGCAGATGAGTGATATGAAAAGGAAACAAATATCATCCTGTGGTTGACCCAGGAGCCCCTTTCTACACTGTTTTTTTTACACTTTTTATACTTTTATTGAAGACAAAACTATTGATTTCACCACTTCATGGGATTAAAACCTCATCTAGCTGACCACTGTGTAAGCTTAAGTGGTAACAGAAGCAGTAAATACAATTCATGAATAAAAGACATGTATCATATAGTTCATATTCCTCTTTCTCAGTTAGAGGTCTTTAGTGGTCTCTTCTGAAAAGCTAAGTTACTGAAACATGCAGCCTTTCTTTCTCTCCTATTTCCTCATTTCTTGAAATAAAATATTGTTGTATCAGGAAACATATGTGAAGTATTAAAAAAGGAAAACATTTTTTAAATATTTGGCAGTAGACAAAGAAGCTTATAGATTTTATTTCTGCTTTGAGGCACATCTAAAGAGGAGCTCTAACATCTAAAAATTTGTAGCAAATCAAAGTGATACTTTAGTAGACCAAGCAGCTAAGAAGATAAAGAGAATGGCAAACTTCTCGCTTTGAGGTGAATGGTTCAAATACGCTTGTATCAGTCCTGAGCAGAAGTTACTGAAGCTCACTGACATCTGTGAAATGAGCAATAGTTTCATTTCATTTGCCAACAGATCAGAATATATAATTTTCAGCCAAAAAAGAAAAAAAGTAATCAGTTTACAGAACCATCTTAAACCCTACAGTAGGTTTTTGTATAGCGTTGGCATCATGTGCAATACCCAGTTTAAGCCACAATTTGGTCTGAGCCAAAATGAAGTGAAAGAGAAAGATGATCATTTAATCTGAGTTAGGGCTACTGACAAGATTAGTTGGTGAAGGTCATGTGGCTGTTATCTGGGATAACACTATCTTGTAATTATTTCTAAATTAAGATTAAAGCCTACAATAGATCAGCTTTTTGAGCAATGAAATATACTTTAAATACATGTAAATATAAGTAGCTGTTTTCGTTATGATTGTCATTACATTCACTCATTCATGGCAGCACTGGTCATAAACATAATTATTTGGTAATGTTCCATTCTGTTTCAAGTGAACGCTCAGAATAGCCCTGTACCAGGCAGTGCTAGAAGAAAACTGACTTTCTGGTTGCATCTGTTGCTGAACCAAACAAGGTCCTGAGGTCATCATTCAGTAGATGCTAATTACTGAGAAATCCAAGTGAAAAAAAGTTGTTTCTCACTGTAGACTGTGAACAAGATGTGGAACAATAAGAGTGCTTCATTTACGTAGACGTTAATAGAAATTCTGCTGTCGCATTTGGATTTACCTTAGCCCTGCGTTCAAATTCAGAATTGGTGTTGTGAAGAGCACCTTAATAAAAAGTGTATCAACCCTTCTGAATCAACCTTTTGCAGAAAAACAGCATGAGATTACTTAGGCAAATGTGATTTTGCATGTCTTTACAGTGAAGTATGGCATCAGAGGGTAGTTTAGTCATGGCATTACTCAAGGCTCAGTCTTGAAAATAATCTACTTAAAATTTTCTTGAAAGAGAGATGTACAAAAAGATAAGAGCACTGATGACATTTTTTATATTAAAAGATTTGAGAAATATCATCCTTAGAGTGAAGAATGAGGATATTTATATGGATTACATAGATGACTCTGATGGTTGTAATAACAGAATCAGGATAAACTTTGTTAGGTCAAAGTTCAATATCATGAGGTTGAAGGATAAAAATAATTTCTAGTGCAATTGGGAGACTTGCAGCTAGGAGGAGCAGCAAAGAAAAATTCATATGTACTAGCTGATCAGAGGATGACCCTGATTCCCACTGTAATCCACCAACAGAAAGAGATAATCCTGTAATACACCAATAGGGACTTTTCTAACAAGAAAATAAATTAGGGAAATGATTGTGCCATTATATGAATTACTGGCATTTTTATATCTTGAATGCTCTATGCAATTCTCATAATGCCTATAGAAAGAATTCAAAATTAAACAAATTCATGATAGCTTAGAGAAAAGACTGAAGAACCTATCAGTAGACTATACCTGTACTCCACTTACTGGATTTAGCCAGCCTAGTAAAACAAAACCTAACTTTTCTTATTTAAGAAAGATATTAAGTATATCAAGATTAAAGAGCCGAAATGGAAAAATGCATTTTGTCTGGAAAAAAGATGATGGAAAGAACAATGCTCAACAACAATGATTCTACATGCACTCATATAGGCCAAAAAAAATGGAGGTGGAAAATACTACAGCTGTCCTAAATGTTCAGCAGAATGGTCCTGTCGGAAGTATCTGACATACATTTACAACAGAAGTAATGGCAAAACCCCTTAACAACTTGTAAGATGGA
>VZTL01085101.1:0-10985 GCA_013400535.1 Scopus umbretta
TCTCAGCTGAAACCAGGGCACCACTATTCACAATATATATACACTGCTACGTTCCTTGTGCTCAGAATGGGAAGTAAAGATAGCAGTATACATGTTATGTTTATGGATGTCCAGCTTACCACAGCTGCAACTTGCTATTTATATGTCACAATGAAAAAGCTGAGACAATGAGGGGGGAAAAAAAAAAAAATACCTCAAGTACTGATGAAAGTGACTGGCAAATCTAATTTAACCAAGAGGTTAGACACATATTTGGAAGAAAAACACCGGTGACTTACATTGGGTCATCCAAATACCTGGCATAACCAAAGATGATGCAGGCCAGACATCAGGATTTTGCATTTTTATCCAAAGCATTAAGTCTGTCACCTTAAGTTCAACAAATAATTAAAGAATTTCAGAAAACGATGGCCTATTTCAACACAAATTACATGGCTTTCCAGGTGGACACTCAAATGTTTGCTTGCCTTCTACAGTTTAAGACTAAGTTGTATATTTTTTAATATATTTATTGTCACTTATATCACATCCTCTTTCCTTGAACTTTTACTGTAGATCCCTACAGTAAAAGATTCTACAGATTGGTAGATCAAAGTGTCTTGGCCTATCAATCAGTTATAAAGTTGATCAGGTCAATGCCTGTGTGTCATTTCATGTAATGCACTCAACTATGATTATATATTATACAATCTAAAGTTACAATTAAATTTTTTAAAGTATTACAAAACAACTAAGACAAATACTTGCACATCTTTTCAGAAGCTGGAAAGTGTCATTTTCCAAATGTCTCCGTTTACAAGCAGTGAGCAACCTGAAGATGCCCATACTGTGTCAGTGACTTCAATTACAGAGTACCCCTACATTAAGGACTTAGTGTCTTGTATGTATGTGTGTGATCACGTGCCTGGAGCGCAGGATTAGTCCCAGTGTTTCTCCAGAACAGCGCTCATTTGTTCTAACATCGCTATAAAACAAATAAACATTAAAACACAAAACGAAAAAACCTGGAAGATGAAGAATACATGGGCAAACTTTTATGCCCCTTGTTTCCAATTCCTGCCTCTTCCTATTTAAAACATATTAGGATTTAACATCATAATGAAGAGCTTTTCTCTTACTACCTAAGCAAATACAGGTAAAAGTATTATGAAGATGACAGTGATTGACAATTACATGATGACACACTTGACACACATCAGATCTGCCAATACTTACTTTTTTCCTCATTCATGCAGGTTTATTTTTTTTCCAGCAGAATATGGTATTTATTAGTACAATACTTCCAAATTCAGTATGCAGGAAAAGTTGTTTAACTAGCTTTTTAACATTTGGTTGTAAAATAAGAGTTAATTATTTTTAAACAAATTAAAACCCTGTGTTTCAGTACTTATTCATATGAATATGACCTTAAGCAAGCCCATCATCCGATGCAAGATACTTCATATGGATAGCACTTTTATAGGTAATACAGATAAGAGTATTGTTCCGCTCATGAGCCAGAGGGAGTTAAATCATGAAATATTCAGTTTTAATTAAGATTACTGTATCAAAGGCAAGGCTTAATGCAGAATTGAAATAAGGATCAAGGTTAATGCCTGTTTTAAAGCAAATTTACATAAATTATGTTTCACCAGTGTACCATGAGTCTTATTGTGTCAATTTATACCATGTGAGATCATAGAAATTAGAGATGGAAAATATCTATTAAGTCATCTTCACTCTCCTCCCTCCAAAGCAGAATTCTTTCCTCCAGTTTGTGTCTTCGTGCTTTGTCCACTATCACTTTCAATAGCTCAAGCAGTGGGGCATCCCACTAAAACTTCAGGGGAGACTATTACACACTTTAACATCTCCAATAGAAAGGGTTTTTTTTATGGTATTCAAAGCTAAGACTCCCCCTCATCTTATTTCATTACTCCTACTTAGACCTCTTTGGACTCCTCTAAATGAATCCTTTCTTGGCACTTGAAGCCTATAAATACTTTCAGACATTTTCATCATCCCCTGGTAGCTATTTAGCCAAATTAGTGTAGGGATCATCTCTCTTCATCTGAACATCACCAAGCACACAGATTGCTATAAGTAATAATTACATGTGTTCATTTCCTTTAATCTTTCTTCACAAGTCATTCCCTTCTAGCCTTTAATTTTTGCCACTCTTCATGCCTACATTTTCTTTTAAGCATTTCTACTTTCCAATTATTTTCCTTTCTCTGAACAGCTTTATTTCAGGTCATTTCCACTTATGCATGCTAGCTTGAATTTGCCACTTTATCCTGACTTTTCACTGATGCATGTAGGTTTTTGTGGGTTTTTTGTTTGTTTGTTTGTTTTTAATAAAGCTTCAGGCTCAAATCTCTCCTCTGTTCACGTCAAATCACCACAGAAAAAATAAAATTACTTGCACTAGAGACCAGCACTTTAGCTTATTAAAAATATGATAAGCATAAGTGCCTAATAAATTCAAATTGTTTACATTACTCATTTTTATGTTTGGCTCCATTTTTCCAGGCTTTAGGCACCATCAACTTCGGGCAACGTCTGAAACATCTTTGGTTTTCAGAGTCCAGATAATTAACCTTTTTTCTTTATATTTGTCTCTTTTAGTACCTGCATAAACACTTTCACTAACAAGAAAATGAAATCAAGACTTCCAGCATTATTTTTTATCTCCTATCATACTGATGACTCCTGTCATGTTTGCTACCTTTCTTCCTGACCGCTCCAACACATCGAGCTACCTATCCCCAGTGCCTGAGCACAATGTAAAGTTACAAAAGCCTCACCTGAAGCAGACTGAGATGGCTTCGCTCTCATCGGATAGCTGTTTGGCTCACTGAAGTGAGTTCCAGACACCGAGTAGAATTAAAATTTGGGCTATTTTTGGTATGGGAGAGGAGACTAAGATACTGGTTTGAGTAGGTGTTAATCTACTAAGATCTAAGAAATAAAAGAAATAAAAGGAGATTTCTTTTCTGCTAAGGAGATACTTCCATGCTAACTCTCCACCTGTACCTCTTTATTTCTCCCAGTCATTAAGAACTGGTCTGGTTCTGGTCACAGATGCACAGAACCTATGCTCAATTAACTGGTCAAAACAGCGCTCCACAGGCTAGTCCCCTGAAACCAGCAAGGTCTCAATGCTTTTTTTCTTTGTCTAGGAGGGAAGGAAAAAGACAGGCCAAGCACGTGTTGACTGGCAGACCAACCCACCATGCAACAGCTCCAGTCAGTCAGTCACCACACGTTCCCAGTTAGCCGTCCTTCCCCCTTCACTACTTCTACTGGTAGTCCATTGCATTTTATGATACAAGTTGATAATTTAAACAAAAAGCTTAGCTATGTCAAAAGCTTATTTGTAAGAGCTAAGTATCCAGGATGAAGTTAAATGGCAAGCCTCTGTCGCTAACAGGCAGTCAGCTAAAACCAAAAGATAGATTTTTCAGGACACAATTAAAAAGCAATACAGAGATATTATGCCATTGATGCCCCTGCTATACCTGTTCAGTGAATCAGAACAGATTACTTCAGTCTCCCAGTCTTCTAGACTGTCAGTCTAGCATCTTTCACAAGCACTACAGTCACACAAATTATTAAAAAGCTTCTCTCTACACCATCAGTGTTATACACCCATTAGAGGCCACTCCAGGCTAGAAAATATCTGTTGCAAAAAGTCTTCCTAGGCCATATGCTAGTAATAAATAAAAAAGGCTGGAAAAGATCATTTTGTAACAACAATCTTCAGTTTTCTTCTCATGTCTATGTGGTAATCTCTTAAGTCAATCTGTTTACTCTCTGTATCAACTATAGCAATTTTTTTAATGTATATGATTCATTAGTTCATCTTTTGACATTCTCTTTCATATTTCTTGCCTACACATCTAGAACATGGAACACCCTCTTGTTCATTTTATGTAGGTCACAGATGGTCTACAACATATCCAGCACTCTTCAATTACTAAACTAGATCAACTTGGGTCATCGTCTTCTCTATCTATACCTTTTAATAAATACTCCAGCTACCACCCCTCCTATTTTTTTGAACTCACTACTAACCAGAGTCTGAATTCAGAACCTTTCAGAAAACACAGATGTTCTGTCTGATATACATATTCTGATATATTATACTCCTCATACTGTAATGTTTTAATATGTTCATAAAAGGATGATGAATTTCCCACTCTTCATTTATATTATATTTCAAGAAACATTTATGGTAAGGTTAACAGGCAGGAAAAAAAAAAGTATGTAAAAACATGCACACTGAAAAATACCTTTCAATGTTCTACGTGAATTGCTATGGAGACCTAGCATCATGTCCTGTTAGAAATGGAAACATATATAAATTTATAATCATATTCAGAAATAAATGTATTAGTTAGAAAACAAGACAATAACTTGAAGATTAGAATAAAGAATTTCTGGTACTGGGATTTTTTTTTTTTTTAAGACCTTTCTCCACGTGGATTACAGCAGGGTAATGGATGTTCATCTGAACGAAGTTAAAGTTGCCCCATCGCATGTTAATGAAACACACTTACAGATCAGCATCTGCTCATCTGAACTAGAACTGTCTTCAAATATTTCAATTTTAATTTCAGTTATTAAGCTGTGCCCAAAAATCCACTCTGAATAAGCCAAGTCATATTTTTAAATTTTACCCCTAAAACACTTCCTGAAATTTAAATAACTGAGTGGCCTTTCATTTTTTTGAAATTCTTCTATGAATTCCACTTGCAGAGATTATACCTTGCCTCTTCATATTTCAAAACAACAAAGGTAGAAGATCCTACCCTTCTTGACATATTTGGCTTTCTCATGTGGAAAAAGATCACTCTCGGAGCGTTCTCCACAAGACACTGAGCTGTTCTGTAGTTGCTGTTATTGAAATGCCATTCAAAGACATATGGTTCATATTGTAATTCCAAGGATGTAAAATGACAGATCATCACAGAATTCTGCAAAGTAAGTTTCTACCAGGAAAACCTTGTCATCCTGTTCTCAGGAATAAGTCAAAGGCAGTCCAGCAAAAAGGGATGGGAAGGCCAACAGCAGCTTGCCAGCCATGCAATGCAACCCTGGGCGTGCTCTTCCCAAACACACAACGCAGCACAACTGGCTGACTTAATCTGCAGGAGAAATGAGTGGGAAGGTGTACAAGTCATTTCCCCTACTCTGCAAATGTTTTGACAAGGAATATGATGATCCAAGAAGGGATATTTGATGGTGGGTTTTTCTGTTTGTTTTACAAGCAATTCAGAATAATTCCTGAGAAAACACCTTTTGGTCAGTATGAAGAATAATTACTGAGAAAACACTTTTTAGTCCTTCAGGATAGAATAGCTTTAGATAGCAACAATGGAAATATTTGCACCTGAGGCTGTCTTGACTCCATTTCTAGTTGATGGAGCAAAATTAGTACATCAGGACATGGTTCACTGTAACCTAATACAGATTTTAAAATGTTTCATAAACAGAGTGGGTTTAGATGCTCATGTCTACATCAGGGTTCATTGGATGATGTTCTCTGCACTCCTATTTCTCTCCGTTAACTAGAAAAAGCACACTAAGTGACTAGCTCAGATAAACTTCTATTGTGCAGATGCTTATATATAGCTAGAACCAATCTCATCCAAAATAACTGCATCATTTCTTCTGTCATCTGCCCTCCTTCACATCATGTGAGAAATTAAATTGCAAGGTAGTAATGACAGAGACCTCGTGCAGCACCTAATGCACCTTCAGAGATACAGCACCATTTTCAGCCTTTAAAGTAATAATAATAATAATCAATTTCATGGTAGATTCACCTGTTGATTAGCCAAATAACGGATTTTTTCTAAAAAACTTATTTTCCTGAATCATGTTTTTCCAAGTCAGAGCTACTGTAGGATTTGTTTCAGCTTATTCTGTCACTCTTCATATTTTAAATAAGCAATATTTGAAATTTTTACTAAGAATATAAACTTTTCATAAGTGAAGATTTACTCATACCCTGCTATCAATTTTCCACACTGCTCTCCCCAAGTATTTCCAGTTTTCATTTCTATGGATGGAAAAGAGAGATTATGTCAATTCTTAACTAGTCCTCATCTATCAAGAGGCATTCTTTTGTCAACAAGCTTCATATTTTGAAATCTTCTCTTTCAAATTAACTGTAATGCTGTAATGCAGCTGTTTCTTTTGTCCAAGATACTGTGGCAAGCCCCGCTATCCCCTATCAAATGAACACAGAAAGCAGCAGAGGGTCTTTGGGGGAGGAGGGATATCACATAGAAAGTCAGTAGCTAGAAGTGACTGCAGCTGACAGGGCAGAAACAGTACAAGTATTCTTAGAAGTGATCTTAGAAGTGATCCAACATATTCTTTAAAGTACCATTTCGCTACCTTGTGCTCTAACATTGAACATGTGCACAGCCTCTGTACTTTCCAACCTCATCAAAAACTGGAAGGGGCCCCTGGTACAGATACAATGCTATACATTTATTTCACATGTAATAGAGCAAAATCATCTGTCTTGAAGTGACAGGTGGCGTGTAAGTACCTAAAGAGAACATAATCTAGATAGACAGATGTAAGAACACATTAGGCAGGGAGAGGAGGACAGAGACCATATCAGAACCAGTCCAAGGAGTGTATCAGTAAAAAGAACGTAAAATTATAGCCAAACTCTTCAAACAATGATTCCAAACCATCTCTCGTGCTGTTACTGAAGTTGCAGTTATATTCATTACTGTATGCACAGGGAAGTAAAAGATGTATTTAATAAAGTGAAGGCTTGCAAAATTAAGATCTTGACAGTATATCTGTGCCCTTACAACTCTGCTGAAGTAAACACCAAGGAGCAAATAAAGCTATTTAGCTAAAAGACAATGGCAGCAGAAAGTAAAGCAGGTAAAACTGGCCTTAAGTAGTCTTAAACCTGGAATTAGACATTAGAGTTCTAGCCACCAGGGAAGTGAAGAAACGGGGACACTTAATGTAACTATTTGACCAGAAGGGCTAGTTCTAGTTTTGAAATTGTATTTCACTGAACCAGGTTCGTATACAAATGCTTAGCAAAGAGATGGTTCATTCCCCCAAACAGGTTGTGATCCAAACTGACAGAGAAACCAGCCAAGTTATTTTTGAGAGAGACAGATAAAATTTATGAAGTGTTAATGATGTCACCTGGGGGCTCAACAGGTTCCTTCTAGTCTTATAGCATATCTTCCTAGTCATATCACCTTAAATCAAGAGATTTACAAGAGAACTGATGAACCCTACCCTAAGTCTCCGATTTACCTTATCTTAGTATTGTGTCCTAACTTACTTCTATGAATAGCTGGTGATTCTGGAACAGATGATGTGCATACACTAAACAGTTAAAGCAAAGTGATTAAAAAGCTTATCATATACAGGCTGATTTTAGATATATATGTTATCAAAAGAGGTTGTGCAGTACTTGCTTAATTAATGTTTGCTCTATTAACAGATGAACCAGATGTACTATTATGTTCTTTGTTCTTCCCTAAAGAAGGGATGAGCCGATTATTTATCTCCAAACAATAGGAGTTCATGTACCACAGTGAAGAATTTTTTTTTTAATCTGGGAGGCAATCACTAACAAGCTTCAGCTGCAACTGCTTGATGTAAACACAGTGTGAATTTGTTACTGAGTATTAAATGATGTTCCTTCCATTAAGTACACGAAACCAATTTCTAAATAAATATGTAAAGAAAGGCATGGAAAGGACAGAGTTTGGAAGGAGGGAAACTGTTTCGTCTTTCATGTATTCATATTTACTTCTTTTATACACTAACACATTTTCATAGATAAGTTAAAATTTGAAGCTTCAAATACTGTTTACAAATAATGCGCCAGGAGAACAGAAGTTAAAGAAACTGTTGGATTCCCTATGTTATACAGCATGCAATCTAAGACACGTTAAGGGCACAAAGGAATACATAATATTAAGTTCACAGGGCTACAGGAATTGTTTATGAAAGTCAGTAACAGATTCATAGAGTATATAAAACTCTTAATCACTACCGTAGCAAACTTGCACACCTACCTCAGAATCACATTTTTTATTTGGTTATGTTTGAAAAGTACAAATTTATTGAAAATCAATTTTAGAAAGCCTTAACATATAGCTACTTACTGGTTTATATGAGTCTGCAAATTCTTAGGGAGATGCTACTGAAATAAACAACTAAGATTAAATAGCAAGAGAGTTTTGAAATGAGTCAATTTTTCTAGATAAAAGACAGAACGAATTTAGGAATTCCCTTTAACTTCTCGATAAACTTAATCTCATCTGAAGTCGTTACGCCCTCCCTCTCAATAGCCTTTCCCTTGTCATAACCAAGATTTCCTCCATAAAACTGGTTTTCAATAATTCACAACAATTTGTCTTCTTAAATACATTAAGTGATTTAAGACATAGATTAAGTGCCAAGATGGGCACTATTACCGGAAGCTCTTTGCGGAAATAAGATAAATTTTCTACCATAAATTACTGAAAAGAAATAATTAAAATAGAATAGAATAGAATTTGGTTAAGAAAGCCTCCCAAGAGATTGTAAAGCTGTATTAAAAGTATACCTCCAAAAAAGGACACAAGCTCAAACTAGGTCAAACAACATAACATAGCTCAAACATTAATTCATTTTTCTAAAAGATCTTTTCTGTATCAACTATAGCTAGAAGGAATCAATTGTATTCATTTCTTCACAATTTTAATTAGACAGTACTACTTGAACTAAGAATACTTTTCTTTTTATTCACAGCCATACTGAGACTTAAAAAAAATAGTCAGTTATTCAGTTAAAAGTAAGTAATACTTTCTCCTTTCCTTTTGCTTAACAGCAGGCTCTCTCAAGCTGCCATAGTCAGTGCTAAAGTGCTAACCTATGTCACCATGCTGTGCATCACATTAAGTTCCCGTTTCAGCTCATGAATTTCTGCCAGATTAGTCCAGTGACCAATAACAGAAAATGAGAAAATAAGAGTTATTTATTACCTCTTATCACCATCTTCCCAAACCTACTGAAAATCAACAGAGTACTGATCAATAGATTACTGCGCTTTCTAATCAATAGACAGATCCAGCAAAATAAAGTGTGTTTGATGCTTAATACACCTATAAAAGAATATAGGCATTAGGATCAAACACAACAGTAATCATACAAACTTACCCAAAAAATGCAGGTACATATTTGCCAACTGCTAAGAAAGCTGTTCTAACAATTTAAAAAAATCTTTTAGGTATGGGCAGCATTGCAGGATCAAAAGGTTGCATTACAAACCCATTGGGACAATAAACCTGCAAGGGATATACAAATTATATATGAATGTTGTAGATGACATTATATAAGACTAACAATATTCTGTGCTGGCAAGATGTGTCTCTATGTATCTTCACTAGCCCTGAGAGAGGAGTGGAAGTTTATTTAGACCAGTAATGAGAATGAGATAACCTCAGCGTCTACGGTTTATATTCGATCATTCCTGTCATTGAGAGGCTATGAAGCAAAGGTCTTCTGACAGACTAGACAGAGACGTATACCATAAACCTTAATAGTTCTCATGAAGAAAAAAGAAAAGAAAAAAGAAGCTTTTGAGACCTTTTCCATCGAGTTCCATCTTTGTAAAAGTATATGTTCCCCTCTGCAAGAAATTCTAGCAGGAGCATTCTGGGGATGACAACTCCCACGGCCAGACTGGATTAAGCTGTGTAATTTTATGTACTTTCCTCTGAACCAAGAGGACAATGAAATACAAACAGTCATTTGCAGATTAAATCAACAGGGCAGAAGCAGAGGCTGATGACATCCTGTCTTGTAATTTAAGTTTAGAACTCAAGAAGTTATAAAAATAGGGAAATACATGAGAGTATGTTTGTTTATAACCTAGAAACAAAATTTAAGAAAATCTACATACACAGTCAACTCCACAAGATACTATTTTTTATAATCACCTCGCTTCTGAATGTTCACTACTTAATACTCAATAATTAAGCATTTTAACAACACAGAAAATAATTATTCAAATATATTGACATTTTTGTATACAACTATTCAAATCTCTACCTAATTTTGAGGTCCTGCTGCTCATTACTGCCTAAGGGGTGCATAAAACAAAGTAAAACACTCTCCAAATTCAAGTGCATGATATACTGTAATTATGTCTTGAATCAGCTTGCAATATTACCTATGAGATTAAAAAACTTTTTTTGTAAACATTCAACAAGAAAACAAGAAATCTCACTGCAGTATAAACTTCAGTCATGAAGTTTCGAACACTAAGCTCATCTAAGAACAGGACAGAAATATACTCTACCAAGAAGTCATTCCACACACGTAGCTAATGTTTGCTACAAACTCCTCAATTATTTCAGGTAAAATTTTAGCACCTACTCTACCTGGTTATCCAGAAAAAAGACAAGCACAACACTTCAGAACTTTCACAGTAAACAAGAAGCAAAGAAAAGTGGTTTCAGAGATGAAAAAGCAGAATCACCAGGAACTTCCATTTTTCCAGCATTTTGCTTGTTTTCAAAAAGACTAATGACAAAAAATAATCTGCGTGCGGACATATAACCAGTACAAGAGCATGTTCTCTTTTTTTCACACACTGAAAGAAAAACGGCTCCTGCTCATCTTCGTTCTGCTTTGTAATAAGGCCTCTTAGGGGAACAGCATAGCACAACACACATTTTTCACTAAACCTTTTTCTCTGGAAACTCACCTGCCTGCTCACTTTTCAGCGGAGAGTATTCTGTTAGTATTAAACACTCTAGTCAGGCCAGATGTAAAATGTTCCTATGAGCAGTCCCTGCAACAGGAAGAAAAGCTGGAACACAGTAACAGCTGATCTAGCAAAAATTAATAATTCTCATCCTGCCAAGAGTTGTCAAGTGTTGAACAGAAAACTTAGTATTTTCAAATATTAACACACTCTGAGCCTTGCAGAAGCAATTACAGTGTTTTCCATTAAAAAA
>VZTL01085173.1:0-12879 GCA_013400535.1 Scopus umbretta
GGGACCCATAAGGATCAAGTCCAGCTCTCTGCTCCTTGCGGGACTACCTAAAACTAAACCATATGATTGAGAGTGTTCTCCAGGTGCTCCTTGAACTCTGACAGGCTTGGTGCCATGAGCACTTCCCAGGGAAGCCTGTTCCAGTGACCTACATTTCATGGTGAATGTGATATATGAAACATTTCATTGTGATTTAAAGTGCCATCCTCCTTCTAGTAACTTCTAGTAACTGCAAGGGTTCCTTGTAAAGATTATGCAAGATGGAAGAAAAAGTAGCTCCTCAACTATAGTATAACATAGTACAGCTGTAAATCACAGGAAAAAAATATATACTTTCTAGGGAATCTAGTACCAGTAAATTATCAGAGACCTGGTGGTGACAATAAGCCACTGCCAAAGGGTTTGGTAACTGGAAAGAAATCCAGCTATTATGAATCACTGGAGGACTCTTCATACCCAGATGACTTCATCAACATCAAGAGAAAATGGTTGCTATTGGACAGCATTGCTAAATGTAAGGATTCTGTTTAAACTTTGTTCCTTGTATAACTCTCAGACTTGGTTTTAAGGTTAATTGAAAGAGGCAGTGACAGGCATGTTATGACAATTTGACAGGAAGAGCAATGATACAACCTAACACTCAGAAGAGAGCTGCTGACATTGTATGCTGTATTTTGACAGGTCTTCTATTTAAATAAAAATCTGATACCTATCTTCTATAAATTTATTTGTTTTTCTTTGTTATGAACAGCAGTAGCATACATATGCACTTTTAATAAATAAATAAACGTCTTTTAAATTACTAGGCTGATAGCAAGAAGTGACTGAAATTAAGCCTTTCTTGTTTATCTATTTCAAAACTGCCAATTACTGAAGATTCACACTTTTGGAAGTATGACCGCAGAGGTATCCTTTACATTTTCTCCTTTTCACACTGTCTGTACAATGTATCTATCTTCTTGTCTTTCATCCTAACTGCAAGCTTTTTGAAGTAAAGAAAAACTCACAGAATAACTCCCACTATACTGCTGCTGTAAATAAATGTTCTTAGTCAAAAAAGACACAAAATGAAATATCATAGCACTGTCTGGATTTTAGTTTTTTTAGGAGTGTATAAAAACAATTAAAACACAAAATGACTTGTTACAATTTTTTTCCAAATTTTTTTCCTGGAAATCTAGCTGATAAAAATCATGGTTAGGACTGTTGTACTTCCATCACAACACACTTGGGTGTCACAATTGTGCAGCTGGAGGATAAACAGCCATTTTAGAAACAGAAAATATAGTATGATACATAAAAAACTTATATTTGCTATGATGGGTTCTACTTCATATCTCTCTGACAATAACTTTACAGGACAGGTATTTTACCAATGCCGAGTACAAGTTTTACAAATCTGGAAGTTCAGATAAGAATTAAAGACCAAGTGATTCTAAACTAAGAATTAATGTCTGAACAGTTATGCATTATATTAATCTCGATACACTTTAAGATCCTAGAGATCACTGCAAAGTTTGTGCAATTTTTTTTTTTCTCTTTTCTAATATACATAAGTTTAAGCATGCAGAATATTGTGGAAACTGAAATAGAGCTGGAACATTGTAGAATTTGAAATAATGTAATGCATGAGTGAAATCAAGATGCAAAGGAGAACTTCAGAGAAAAGACACTGGAAGAAAATTTGGGGAGAAAAAGGGACCCTTCAAAGTAAAGAGAGTTCTGCTGTAAAAAGTATTCCAGCAACATAAACCAAAATTGCTATTAAACTCAACCCAGATATATAGAAGTTTAGGTGTTTCTTGTCTCTAGAGAGAACACTCCTAGAAAGGAAGTTTGCTACTAATTACTTTTGTCCTGGACTGCTCAGTTCTAGGTAAACAAAGAAATAAAGGCCGACTCAGTGTACATCGAGAGCAAACAAATAAATTAATAAATAAACAAACAAACATGTTGATTCATTACGACAAAGATTCTCAGTGGTGCCATGAGGTCTTTTTTAAATGGCAGCTCTTTGAGAAGGAGATAAAACCACTTTCGTTAGTCATTGCCAATGTCAATTTAGAATTACAGTATACAAAATACACTATGCATTGCATTTCCCAGTTTCCTTCAGAAGGTAGTCCTTGCTTTGGACCTACATCTTGTCCAAATACTAATATGTGCATGTACCAATATCTCTCTTACTTTTTTATTGTAAAAGAATGATTACAAATAAAGACATCTGTATATATTCTGATATACAAAAACAAAAACCTGAATACATTGAAGAATTACATTGTTCAGCTCCCTAGATACTATTGCAAGATGACTGTAATATGTAATCTTTTTCACAAGGAAATCTCTGGATATCAGTATTCAAAACATCATGCCAGAGATGGTTATTATTAGAAAATATGATGTTATAGCTGTTTTTTTATGGTAAGATTTATGGAGAGAGGAGAATCTCTCAGCATCTCCAAGAGAGACTATTTCTTGAGGTTTTTCTTGTTTCCATAGAAGATGTCAATTTTAACAGAATTTCAAGTACTAAATCTGGCTTTTTCAGCGGTTGTGGCACAATCAACGCATCATAGCAGAGCTTTACTTCCTGGCGCTGAGATGACCTTAGTGCAGCATATAGTTTGAAAAAAAGCGCTGAGTTAGAGGTAAAGAAAATAAAGAGTGGGAGATATGCACAAAATAAGAAATCAAAGTGTATATGGCATACAACCCTCCGAGATGCTGAAGCTTTCGTGCAGAAGGGCTGACATCAGAGCTGAGTCAGTAGAACAGGTACTGCATGCCAACCAACTTTCTGGCTCTAAGAAGCCAACTTAAGTAGCAATGAATTAAGGGGGGAGGGTGGGAAAACCAAGGCAAATACTAAAAAAAGAAATTTATCTGAGTGGTCAGTTTAGTTACAAGAGTCAGCTGCCTGAGCCACAAAATGCCACAACAGAAGCCAAAGGAGAGGAGTCAGATGGAAAACAGGCATGGAACAAGCGGGGCTTTTGTAATGGGAAAAGTTCCATACACAGAAAATTCAGAAGTGCAAACAGCACCTTAGTTAAAAAGAACTTACAAAAGCTGTTTCTTTAAATAGAAAGTGTGTTATACAAAGACATACTGATTTTATAAGAAAAGAATAAGTGGAAGAAATAATATAGCAATAGAAAAGGAATTTAAAGATACAAGTGCAATCAAAGAAGCTATTTGAGTGATGAGGGAAATCAGTAAGAAATGGTGCCACAGAGATATAAAAAGGCTGGGCTGATTTTTTTTTTTTTTTTCCTAAATAGCACAATCAAGGCAATAGAGTGTAAACCTAAGCAAGAATTACCTTATTTGGAAGTTTTCTTAGATTCATATTGGAAAACAAAGGCACTGAGAAATAGCTAGAGTAAAAAGCTCAGTATCCCCAAAATGACTGTACAAGTGCTCTAAAGAATAACTTCATTCAAAACAGCATAAGCTAATAACAGAATAAGAGCTCTGGAGGAATAAGACTGTCTTGTTTAATTTTCTTCTTTTAAAGGGAATTCAATCCTTTCCTCTATTGATTTAGAGTAAGAGAGATTTGATTCACTCAGTGAATGAGACAAAGAGGTGATCTTTACTGTGCCACTCATAACGTTTGCTTTTGTGTAATATTCTACTTTTCATTCAGAAAGTGAGTTTTCCACAGTGAATCCTGAGTGAACATTTGCCAGTAAACACCTGTGATGTCCCAGCTGTAAATCTAGAACCCTGATCCTAGCAAATCTGTCTGAATACTTGATACAGCATTGCAAGGCCAGGGTCAATGACAGCGTAGATCTGGCTCAGAGCCCAGCGCCGCATCAGAAGGGATGCAGCCACGGACCCCCCTGAGTTAGTTCAGTACTAACTCGCTCTCCACCTCAGAGTATATTTTTTTCTAGTGTGTTTCCTTTCTGCTAGCCAGCCAGTATAACCTACAGATCAGGTACTATCTGTTCACACAGTTTTCTTCCTTTAAGTATGACTGGGGTAATGCCTGTACTCCATCAACTGGCATAGCAGCGTAACTCTGGATCTCTGGGTGCAATTACCTGAGCAAAAGAATGTGTGCACTAGGAGCGATCCACAGCAACAGAGGGTCTGGATGATATGACATTCCTGCTACACATCTTTTAAGGGGTTAGTTCGCATTGCATCTAGCCTGCTGACTAAAATGCCCGTTCGCAGCAGCAATGCAATGTTAATTAGGAATGCTCCTTTTTTATGTCGCAGTTTCATTTAAAAAAATCTAATTTGTTTTCTAAAAGACCATCCCACAAGACAGCCAAAATCACTTTAAAAGATCAGAACCAAATGCTAATCTAGATGCATCTTAAGTGATATACTCTGATTAATACAAACATGATCCTGCATCCATGTACAATCTGAAAGAAACAGATACATATAACAAACCCACTGCAGGCCTATGAAACCACCAAACAATAACAATGTTTTTTCAGCACAGGATTGGGTAGAAAGCAAGCCTAACTTTCTGAAGAGAAAAGTGACTTCTGTTTCTTCGTTCTGTTTTGAGCAAGAAAACAAAACCAAATTAAATCTCTTGTATGTAAGTAACATCACTTTTCCTATAAGCATAAATAACCCCACAAAAGTCTGATCTCTCTGACTACGTGGGCCAAGAAGCAACAGGATATGGCCCAAACATGCAAGGGTATTTTGTTGTAGGAGACAAATTTTTGAAAAGCTAATACTTTTAGCTAAAAGAGCTAAATATTAGCTTAAATTTTTTTTAAAGTCTAGTGTTTTTAGAGTTTTCCCTGAAGAACACCCTGCTTCTACCTATTAGTGTTGTTTTGTATTAGTAAAAGCATACAATTTTATACTGATTTTTCATTAATCCATTCTGTAGGTAAACTCTTCCAAAGTGAGATCATGGTATCAGATAAAAGAAAGTAATTATTATTTGGGAGGTAATAACTTAAACCATTTTTCAGCTCTTAACAATGACCTGGAAGAGGTGAGGAGTGCATTCTCATCATGTTTGCAGGTGATGCTTCACTGTGAGGGTGAGTCCCTATACTCAAGGGCAGGGGTGCCATCCTGGATAGGCTGGAGGAAGGAGGTGATGAGAACTTTATGATGTTCAACAGGGGGAAACAGCCAGTCCTGCCCCTGGCACAGGCTAACCCCCTTCATTAGCACAGGCTTGGCACTGACAGCCTGGCAGCAGCTCTATGGAAAGGTGCTTGGGGCTCCTGGTGGGCAGCCAGCTGGGCACGAGACAGTTGTGTGTCCTGGCAGCAAAGAGGTCAACAGCATCTTGGGCTGTATGAGCGGGAGCAGAGCCAGGAGATCCAGGGAAGGATTATTGCCCAAGAGTTGCCACTCATTAGACTGTAGCTAGATGCTGCATTCAGTTTTGGCCCCCACACTATAGGAGAGAGAACAAAATGGAGCAATTTGAGGGTAGCGTTACAGGGATGGTTGGGGTTGGAGCACTGGCCTGGTGAGGAGAAGCTGGGGGAGCTGGGCTTTTTCAGCCTGGAGAAGGGGCGCCTCTGGGAACAGCTAACAGCAGATCTTCCATGCTTACAGGAAGGTCATCAAGACAGAGCTAAGCTTCTCAGAGTGGCATGTTGCAACAGGGTGAGAGAGAGCAGGCATATGTTGAAACAAGAGAGGGTCAAACAGGTTATAAGGAAAAGTCTTTTCCTCATGAGGACAGTTGAGCAGTAGAACAGGTTCCCCAGAGAGGTCATGCAAGCTCCATCCGTGGAGATTTTTGAGAGTCAATTGGATAAATTCCTGAGCAACCAGGTCTGGCCTTATAGCTGACCCTGAATTATCATGGTAACCTATGATGTACTGTATGTGAATTCCCTTTGATCCCTTCCAGCGCAAAGAGAAGCAACCTAGCTGAGACACCCAGTGCAGTCATATTCTCACTGCAGGCATTACCACCAGCAGTAGTAGACATTACCATAGGCATTATCACTAGAATGCAGTAAGGGAGTATTTTTTCTCCTATCTGTAAGTCTTCAGAGCAGAGCTGTGGTCTGTTCCTTTCACATATACCTAGAAAAAACACTGAGTTCAGTTTTTGGCTTAAGCACTCTTATGCTTCCTCCAGTAATTTTCCTAATGGGCACCTCAGGATTATCCTACAATGGAGCATTTTCCTGTGCAAGTGCTCAGGATCGTAAGCCCTAAGTGCAGGCTCAGTGCCACAGAAACTGCATAACATTCCCTTGTATAGATTTCACAATAATCACAATGCTCAGTATTTACATAATGCATCTTCTTAATGCTTAAGAGAGTATTAGCAATCTGCATTTAATAACAATAGGATCATCAAGCTGCAGAATGCTCAGATGACATCTAATTGTTTCACATTTCAATATTAGTTTTGATTCTGCAACATCTTTTTATTATATCTTAAATTTTAATCCATTTGATTTCCGTGTTCTTTGGGATCCAAAAGCATTTCACACAAACTTACCAGAATACAGACACAAAAATGAAACAAGCTCCCCTGCAGCTGCTGAGAATTCCAGGATGACAAATTCTGGTAAATTTTATACAGAAATGACGGATAAAACAAAGATCAAGAAAGGATGCACTACTGAGACGAAAAAAAGGGAAATGTTCAAATATATAATCAATAAGGAGTCAGTGAAGCAGAAGTAGGACTGTATAGATGACAAGGGTAATATTGTGTTGATACACTGCCAAAAGAAAGTAATGAATTCTTTCACTCACTTTTCACAAAGCAACATGATGTTAACGCCATGAACTGACAGGTACTTCACAAAGTAGAAAAGAAAAAATATTGAAGGTACACAAGTTATAAAGAAATCAGAGCGTCTTGTTTGAGAGAACCTGAAAAAAAGGCTTTAATCTGCACAAATTTTAGACATAGATTTTGATATTGCAAATTTATCTCCAAAAATGTAATTATTAAAATATATAAAGCATAAGCTGACTGGGGTTTTCTTATGCAACAGTGAAAGGCTTGGTCTGGAAGTACATAACTAGTGGAGACAAATATTAGGATTGATTTTTTTTGCTCATTTTACATGCAGTGATAAAAGGAGATGACAGTAAGTAAAGACCTGGTCCAGACTGAAAGGAAAGCAGTATAAAGACATCAAACACACTGAGAATGACTTCTGCTCATTTTCAGAAGTCAGATTCAGGAGTATAAACTTGTCACAATGAAGAAACTTCTGTATCTGACTGCGGTCAATCACAGGTTCAAGACTGAGAAGAGATGCTTAATAGACAAATCCTACAAAAATCTGGAAAGAATGAATTTATACACAGTAGTGTACAAAATAATTAGTTTTCTATTCAAATTCATCCTGATTAAATTACACTGGAGATGGTGAATGTGGATTTTTGCATCTGTTTTTTTTTGTATATATTATTTATTACCTCAAGTGAGTTGGAAGAAATTAAGAATAAGGTAACCAAAATTTACGGATGACACAAAAACTACTAGGAATTCTCATCATGAAAAAAACCAACAGCTGAACACAAGCAGATTTGCTACAAGGTGCAAAATAACAAAATAAGGTGCAAATTTGCCAAATACAAATACACATTTCTATAGAAAAATTAGTAAAAACTTCATTTTGCAATAGTGACTTGAATTTTACTGTGCTGAGAACCTTCAGAGAAGAAATGCCAAAGAAATTGTAAATTCTAGTTTTGCTTTGCTTTGAATTTGATAACATCATTTAATCCTGAAGCTGTTTTAGCTGACCACTTGGGTTAATTAAAAAAAGTCAAAAAATCACCAACCCAGCAACCGAGTGCCTTTCCAGTTCTGTTTAATACCCTGTATAAAACAAGTGGTCATCTTCTCATGAGACTGGAACACAATGTCCCTACCTAATACAGAAAACCTCAATTAGGCACAGTTTTGCAGGCAGCAAAAAAAGGTCATGACAATTTTTTACTGCTTAGATGTCATGTCACAAAACAGAGCTACTGCAGTACATTTTTTTCATGGCACGCATTCAAAAAAAAATTCTCTACCTCCTAAAATCTATGCAAATGCATTGACATGAATACAACTTGACATAGATTAACTTCTGCTGACTCACCAAGGTCAGGATTTCCCCCTCAACAAAGAATTAAACAAACTCTGTGAGTGGGAAAGAATTATCTACAAGGAACAACGTACTAGCACTGCAAATATCAGGAAGAATTTCCTGAAGTGAGATCCATCAGAAGAGTAAGTACAATTCCTCAGGGAAAAAGATGGAAAATGCATTTTTTTAACATCTATATGGAATATCTGCATAAAGCATTCCTACATGTACTGAAATGTAGGTAATAGTCCACTGATGGTGGCTGCACATGAGAGTTTAGTGGCATGTTTTCACATCTTGCAATTTTCTTAAAACAACCAGTAGAATCAGTACTGCCATAATAAACAGTTTGCCTAACACCTTTTTTTAAAGTTTGCTGGTGTATTTTGATTTGTCACTGATGTGCATAATACATTTATTCTCTTCTCAGTTAAAGGTTTGCCAAAGTAATGTAACCCATTGCCTTCTCTTCATAAAATGTTGGTTTTCCAAAATAATGCTTTTTTAACTGCAGCCTCAGAAATATATATAAAGAATGGGAAAAAATTAAGATGACAGAAATATAACAATTGTTACAGAAGTTGTAATGGTTACCTCCAGTAAGATGTATGGTGAATGAAAGTCCTTATATGAAACAATTTTCAGCCACATAAAATGTGATTTAAATTTGTCATAATTGACTTACCATAAGAAGTCTATCTCCAACCTGCAACCTCCCATCTTTTTGCGCAGCTCCTCCATCAATAATCTTGGTGACATAAATGCTGTTGTCCCCAGGGATGTGTTGGTTTCCAACCCCTCCTGCAATACTGAATCCCAGACCTGGAGAAGATATGGAAAACAAAACATTAGCAATACAATATATAACATTAGAGAGGAGTGCAAGAGAAGCATATATTTAATCTACTGTACAATTACAGTATTTTTTACAGAAATACAAAGAACGTAAGAGATATTTGTGGAGCCAATATTCTTTCATGTTCCCTGGAAAGACAGAAATAAATGAAGAAAATTCTTTGTCATGTACAATTATAAAAAGGTAGAGACATAAAGAATCAAACCCATGATGATTCTATAGCCATGGCTTCTCCTTGCCATGGGCCAGTACAGCCTATGTCAAGAAGTTATGGCACAACTTGCCACAACTCGTAATAAAACTCTGAAGCTTGAAGTTTATTTTGTTAAATATCAGTAGAAAATACATCACTGTCTATTAGAACAAAATTAAAGGTATTCTGATTGTCCATGCAATTTGAAAAATACTTGGAGAATGTGTTGCAGATTTTACAATTTTCTGTAGTATCACAGTGAAGGGTCTGTAAAAGTGAAAGATAAACAGTGTAGATATTTGGATTTAAATCTGCTTCGCATATTTTTCTAGGACAAAAATATCATTGGCTATGGATACATAAAAAAAAGAAAGCAATAGTCCTCTGTGCATATATAACTTCCCTTCAGTGATCTGTGAAATTCCTCGATAAACACCCAAAGAGCCAAACTTTGGAACAATGTCAATAATACATGCCAATATGATTCAGGAAAAGGAAGTAAAATTAAATAGATGTTGGGGGAAGAAAACCAAAGACAGTTTTTACCCTTTTCCTACTTTTCCTATCCTCTGACACATTGCATAAACATACAAATCATTGCTTGCAGTTATAACATTTTTCTCTCTCAATCAGAAAAAAAAGACAGAAACTACTGTTCTTTATTTCCATAAAAATCTACTTCATACAGCTAATTTTTCATAGATCATATAGCTAATGGGAACTTCCAGCTGAACAAATAAGCTGCTACTGACAATCACCTGCTTAGATTATTGCTTCAGCTAGGGCATTTCTCTTTTAGCTGTACAGAAAATATAGATATCTCTATTTAGAGAATAATCACTAGTTTTATCTATGAAATCTACGCTGTTCAGTCATTCTTAAAACAAACATGTCAGTAATAGGTGCAGCCTATGCAGAAAAATGCAATAGTAAAAAAATGAGTTGCCTGGAATTTGACATGTTATCTCAAATTCACCAGCCTGACTGCTTGGGCAATAAAACTTAAAGGAGGATATATTTAATACACACAGGCTTTTTTAGCAGCACTATGAGTACAGAGATGAGGTTTTTGAGTGAATTAAATATTTTTTTTCTCACATTATTTTCATTTGATCTCTATTTTAGCTTAACAAACATGTGAGGGTGGATAACATAATGGGCTACTTAATGGATAGTGCCAAAATAGTAAATTACAAAAAAAGAAACCTCTTAATTTATATCTCAAATTGAAATACTACTTAATTAATTAAGATTACTATTAACAATACACATGAAGCTAATTCAGAAGTATGGGATAATTAAAATAAAGCTTTATTTAATTTCCAGCTAAAGCTAGTGATTACTATTTATGTGCAACTGCCAGGACAACTGCAAGGGTAAAAAGATTATGATTTCTTCAGAGTGGAAGAATGTTCATTACCCTGGGACTACTCACAAAGAAGCAAAAAGCTATTCGAAGAAAACATCAAGAATGGAAATTTTCTTTAAAACATTAGTTGTGGACAGGGAGCAATGATTGAGTAATGTTCCTTGGTGACATAATTATCACCCTTTTGACCCAAAAAAACATCTGCATATGCTTCTTCCAGTAAAGTGAAGATCTGAGAGTATTCCAGAGGGATGATGAGAGCAAATGAGTGGGCTAGACTGCAGCCAGAGAGCTTCATTCAGCTCCACTGCTCACCTAGGGCATGACCTTGGGAAGATTAGGTTATGGTATGCTTCAATCCTCTTCTCTCCCCTTTATTAACACTGTACGCTTCTAAAGGGCAAGGTCATTTCTGGCCACATAGCTGTTCTGTATTTTGCGCAAAGGGGTTCCTAATTCAGCCTGGTCCTGCTGCAATATAAGCAAAGAGCAGCAAACATAATCCTTTCCACGTTCTGCAGTGCTGAGTGGGGTGCTGGTGTTTGCGGTTTGTTTGCATGGTCATATCACAAATGACATATGAAACTACGAAAAAAGAAGCACTAACACACGTTACTCCCATTACAAAAGTGGAGTTTACAATGATGAAAGGAGTAACTTTTTCTACTTCTCTAGTCTACTTAAAATGTCGCTGCGTTACAGTGCTGTGTCGTCTTTGGAAGCAGGGTGTGCCTCTGGGATCCAAAAAACAAGCACTGAGTATAAAAAGGTTTAAAAGAGCAGAAAAATATGGAGGGTAGTATTGTGGGGAGAAAAGGGAGAGTGGGTAAGAGACACAACTGAGGAAGAGAGATTTTCCATGTCTTTCCTATCAATAATGATTTAGTTTCATTGCCTAATCATATTTGCCTTCTCTAAAAGATTTCTTCTTGGGAAGAATGGGGAATGGAACAATGGCCTATTTAATTTTACTTAAATGACTTTTGCTAATTGCTAGGGCACTAGGAAAGTATACTACAAGAAAACTTTTGGATAGGATTCATAAGGCCAAATGACATCAGACAACTATGCTAATCATTTATGCTACCTTTATAATCAATGAAAATTCAGTAAGGGCTTTTAAAGCATGATTCATCTCATCTCAAAGAGACATCTGAAAGAAATGAGATGAATCACACTCTTGGTTTCTGAAAGCCTGGGGGCTGGATGTGGGAAGAGGTGGGTGGGAAGATCAGTGCTATAAAAGTTCGCCACCTGAGTTAGAGTCTTGCCTCCATTTCGACCGAAGGTTGTTTTGTTTTAAGACCGCAGAAAGGTTTGTGCATCCCTGGTGTGGATCCCTCTTGTCACTAGCTACATCAGGTTAGTCTCATATCAGATTCTTATTCTATTTTTTAAAACAGAGAATCATTCAAACATTTGGGAACACATTTGGGAGCAAGATATGTTTTCTAAACTTAGTCTTTTTCATTGCTCCATTGAAATAAAAAAGTCAAAATAAAATAGTATATTTAATTGCAGAACCTTTTTCTTATTGACTTCTGTCATTAGGAAAACATTGCCATCAGAACGCAGATCAGGAGTCATTTTGAGGAATGCCCTCCTTCTCACTCCCTATTTTGCTAATGTGCAATCTGCTTCACAGCAACACCTTAGCGTGGACAGAGCGTCCAACTTCCTCATGACAGGAATTAGGTGGAGGATAGACTTAGAATGGAGATCAGGAAGAATTTTTTTATGATGAGGCTGGTGAGGCACTGGAACAGGTTGCCCAGAGAGGTGGTAGATGCCCCATCGCTGGAAACGTTCAAGGTCAGGTTAGAGGGGGCTCTGAGCAACCTGGTCTAGTGAAAGATGTCCCTGCCTATGGCAGTAGGGTTGGACTAAAGAATCTTTAACGGTCCCTTCCAATCCAAACCATTCTGTGATTCTATGGTTCTATGAAGAAGCAAAGACTACTCCAAGAAGAAAAAGGAGAGAGAACTGGATTTACTTCTGGTGTAGAACCAAGTCAAACTGAACTTCGTTCAAAACCACTGAAGAGAATAGGCACATATAAAATTGGGTCAATGTGTAAACTAGGGAAGATTAATGAAACTCTGTTTCCTTCCATTTCCACTGGATAGGTGTTTGTAAAATTCATCTGCCTTTCGGTTCCACAAATGCTGATCACTGATCCTGTGGATAATAACACGTGTAAGAGTGGAATGAGACAGGAGACATTACTGTTATCACAAAGAGGAAAAGGGACAGGGGAAAGAGCTATTCCATCAAAACTGAAACTGCGGCAAACGTGTTGATATTAACAATAGTCAAAGATATTTATTCATATCTTTTCCCTGGATTATAAGTAAACAAAACATTAAAATATTTGAAAGGGTAATGAAGCCATAAAGAAAAAAAG
>VZTL01085193.1:0-11079 GCA_013400535.1 Scopus umbretta
ATTTTCTCTTGGCCAAGATTAGCTAGTCTGCCTGATACAATCGGCATTTGCCGTGCATAGGTAGGGCAAATTTAAAGCTTACAATTACAGTTATGATACATGATGATTGGCTGGATGGGGAGAAGCGTGTTTAGGCTGTTTACTTTAGACCGTTTTGTGCATCTAAGCTGGCTTCAAGGTATGTCAAACTGGGTGGTTAAGGGTTAAGTTTCCCATGGAGTTGAAGTGGGGCAGGTGTTGTCACGTAAGTTAGATACATCGCAGTACAAATATCCTTCTTAAAATGTGGACGAGAAATAGTAAGTCAGAATTTTTCCATGAAGTATCTTCATCTTGTAATACAGATTTTTATGCTTCTCCTGAACCACAGAAGCCATTAGCAATATTCTGATTCACTGTAATGGAAGTGGGGGAAAAAAGAGAAGGTACAGGGCAGGGCAGTTCTACAGGAAGGAACTCAGGTCTAGAAAAAGGCTTGCAATTAACTTTTTTTACGTACCATTATACTTCTTTCAGCTAAGTCCAAAAAAAGCGTGGAGGGGGTTCCGACTAGATAGTTTGCAAACTGTTACACAGTTCTGGGAATACGATCAAAGTAAAATTCCTGCATTTACTGTTTATATATCCTGTATTTCACAGGTGCACACGAACCTTCTTGTTCACATGAGTTTTCACTTCATTGATGCTCCTCGAGAGCACTGGTGGAGATCTCTAACCAGGACAATTAACTAAGTCTCCTAAAACTATGTTCTAGACATATTCTCTATAGTTCCAAAAACACCAAAATGTTCAACATACGCTTTTAAAAACAAAAACGTGACAACTGTAAAAAGTACCAATGAAAGGAAATAATTTTTATAAGAGAACTAAACTAATTGACTGGTTCTCTAGCAGGAAAAAAATGAACTGAATAGTGTGCATTAAAGAAGAGTAGCATTAATTCTAAAAGGTTCATATGGTTGACTTGCTAGGATAACAGCTTGTATTAGTATGACACAGCAACCTCAAAAGGAAAATACCCCTAAAGCAGCCACAGACCTTCTCCAAATTAAAAACATCTGAACATCTTCCTGTAAGACAGGTTGCAATATGACCTTGCAGAACACCGGCCACTCATCAGTAACCGCTTGTACACCCGCTCTTACTCCACAGTATACATGATAAATTATGATCGATGAAAGAAGACAACGCTACAGCAGTTTACAATAGGTAAAGACAAATCATGCAGGGAGCAACGAGAAGTAGTCGACAAGTTGCAAATTCTTACCTTTAGTTTACCTCACGATAACTTGCTCATGACCATACTCTCAAACTGCAGAAAATGCAATAACCATAACTTAAACTTGTTTTAAAGTGGTTTTGCTCAACAGGAAAAAAGCTGCACTTACTCCTTCTGCCTTAGCATAAAAGTGTCTGCTCTAATTGTATTAACTTGAGGTGAAGTACCTACAGGCATTTCTTGTATTGAAAAATACCCTATGGATAAATCCAGAGTTTTTGACTGCGGAAAAAGGTGGACAGAAATGGGATGGGAGAAAAATTGCTTACAATTATCTACTTTGTGGCTTCTTCACAACTTGAAAATAAAATCCACTTAAAAAGACAATATCCAAGGCAAAAATCCATTTCTTCTTTGTCACATCAACTGGTCAGAAAATGTTAAGACTTTGGAAATTCTACAGCAAAATTTTTAAGGAAATCACAAAGAAATATTACCTTTACTAGTGCACATTATGTGACGTGTGCTATTTTTCTGTAATGCTAACATTATAGTTACTGGTACAGAAAACACAAAGTAAGCATGGTATCTTCCTTAATGAGTTTATAACATACCAAGTTTTAAAAAATACTGTAAATGCCTGGCTTTGTCTTTCCTGTCCTCCACAGAACAGCAGAAACAGGCATCAGTTTACATTAGCTTCTCACAGGAACATAAACACATGCACATGCATACACACACAGAGAAATATACAGTCCTAATCTTAGCTCTGTTGACTTTGTGACAACCCACCAATGCCACAGAAATGTGCTTATCTCCTGTGTTTTTCTGAAAGCTCTGAAAAATGTCATCTTCCGTGACCTAGATGGAATCAGAAAAATCTAGACACATGACCACTGACAGGCAGTCCACCTGGAGAGGAGAGAAATACTTAATTGGATCATCCAGGACACCCATCAACAGTGGATAAAGAAAGTTTTGTTCAAAGGTACCAAAACAACCACTTTATTATGAAACGCAAAACCCCACCTTTCTTCTCATGTTGGAAGCAAATCAGGTGCAGCTATTTGAATGCGCTTACTTTGAGGTATATCTATCAAAGATAGTTGGCAATAGTTAGCAGGACATAGCATTTTTTTGCATGTTTTCTTGGGGAAGTTTTAACAATTTAAGCAATACGTTTACCATTATAGCTTTGGATGCAAATGAGTATTTTTTCAGCTTAGCTTGTAGTCTCTCCTAGACAACAAGCAAAACTGAAAATGTCACTCTTCCACCAAAATAAGAACAACCATACATGACCCGCTGGTCATGGCAATATACTGATAATTTTAAATTTGCACTTTTGGTTTTATGAATATAGGAACTTCAGAAGCACAGCTTACTACACATTGGGGTCAGAGATCCGTAAGTACAGTCAAGAACTACATTTCGTCTCTCATCTAACAGAAATAGCTGCTTAATTAAGAGTCTAGCAATATTCTACACTATAGTGACACTGCAGTGCACTTTACATAGTCATGTCCTGTTGATATCAAATTTTCACTATTATTTTTGCTTCTACTGTCACTTTTCTTGCTTGCCTTGGAGATGCTTGTTCATGCTCGTTAAATCTAGTTAATGGATGTTAATGAGCTCTTTCAAGAATACAAGTGGAAAGGCTGGAAAGGAAGGTAAGAAGGGGAAAGGAAGATACAGAACTGAATGATGAAAACGTAAAGAAAAGAGGAATAAATAACCAGAGTCTGTTCTTCCTCATGTTGTACGGTTTTCCTGTCAATGGTGAAGAAAAGCAATGCAGCAATCTTTCCTCTCCTCTCAAAAGCCAGACTTCACGTAAATCTTCCTTTACTTACTCCAGTCACACAAGAAAGAAACAAACGGATGGACAAATGCTCTTGCAAGTATCACATGTCCCTTGAGTTCTGGACCACTAAAGGGACTCCTTGGTTCCTGAGGATGCAGAGAGGTTTTATGAATTCAGCAGCACGAATATTTGTGTGCCTGCAGACTCCTCCTCAGCCAGGCTAGAGCATTCCACAGCCCCCACCCACCCTTCGTATGTGTGCTTTGTCTATCTTCTGAGAGATAATAACGCATGTAGATATCTCTTACACCTTTGGATTGTCAAACATAAATCAGTTGGCCAAAACGACTAAATGCAAAGTCAAAGAAATTTAAATATTGACTTGAGTTGCAAAATTCAGATTTTGAATACCCCTAAATTTAGATGTGTAGGGTCAAGAGTTTAGGTTCAGCCCCTCACCCAAGGGGAAGCCAGCTGAAAAATGTGCTTACCTGTTAACTCCAAGAATCATTAGTGTGAATTGACAAGGTTTTACTACATACAGATAAGATTAATGGAACTGTTCGAGTTGCACAAAAGCCTCAAAGATTTGGAAGTACCTTTTAATTTGAGTAAGCAAACTAGACACACATTTTGCATGTTGAAGACACTAGGCTCTGATTCAGTCTCACTTCAATTTTACATGTAGATAATTTCACTGATGTCACTGGAATTACCTGTCTTTTACAATGGTGACATGCAAAGGAGATTCAAGCTATGTGACTGCAAGAAAAGGAACTTGCAAAAGAAAAAAAGACAATGAGAAAAATACGTGTGAATTATCTTTGCAACATTAAGTTAACCACCATCTAATTTTAAGAAATGCCACACCTTTAACGGTATTCGACACCAAGGAGATGGTGACAGCTTGTTGCAGAAGCCATGAGTCAAACCTCAGTTCTGGTGCGAGTGGGGGATGAGATGTGGAGACGGAAGGAGTAAGGAAGCAGCAGTCCACCTCAGGAATCATAGGCATGTCTGGCTTCAAAGTTCAGTTGTTTTTTCAAACAGAGACATCTTGCAAAGCAGAAACTAAACCTATATTGATAAATCCTTGTAAGCAAGAACATTTGACAATGCATCTTCCAGCAGGGCTTGATGCAGGTTTAAACAGTGAAGTATCACATACACTATAAACGACCAAGTGAAACTGCATCTGTCTGAGCTCTTTAATCTCCCTAAAAGAAAATGCTCAGATTTTGGGTAGAAAAAGGTTTCCAGCATTGTGTATCTTGTCTTTATTTGAATTTTCAATCACTTCAGTTTGTTTTTCAAAAAAAGTATTTTATAGGAAATACTTGCTTTGATCTAATGACATTCCTGCCCAGTAGCTGCTTCTGTGAAATCAGAATTTTAGATTAATATATTATTGATTAAATTCTTACATTAAGGAAATTATGTTAAACTCTCTCCTAAAAGGTATCTGGTATACTCCTGTAGCTCCAGCATTTATCCATGCAGTGAGAGAGACACAGCAGAATTCAAGACAAACAACCACAGCTCCTGCTAATGCTAGTGGCAATAGTAGTTGTGTGTATGTATGTAACATGGTCACACATATCCACAGCTTCCTGTTCACAGACGCGTACTTCATAACCAGTATTCCAGATTTTAATACTAAATGAGACCTTTAATAATCATTTCATACTCAACTGAAAAATACTACAATTGTTTCGTAAGGGATGGGAAATTTGAGGAAGTTGCTTCATGTCCTACTTAAATGGTAGCACTGTTTGAGAAGAAAGACAATAACCATGGCTCACCCAAAGACTGATGCATATGAACACGGGCATTTCATAAAGAATTAAAAACTTATCTAGAAAGACATTAATGTGGGGGCCTTCAAAAACAGCCACAACTGTAATAGAATTTAGGATACTGCTCCGATAACTGCAATTCTGTATTACAGGCTGAAGAGGCCAAAAAGCAGAGATACATTTTAAAGGTGGAAATGTGATCAGCACCTGCCCTGCTGAATTAGATGGTGCTTCAGTGTCTGACACTTCTGTTTTGTCTTTCATATCATTACTAAAGTTTTTGGCTTCTTTTCTTTTCTTAAATAATAAAATTCTTCATCCAAGCGTAAGGATGAAGAGTGAAAGGAAAAGAGTTATAGTGGTATTATTTGGGGAGTATTTCCTATTTTAATGGAATTTTCTCAAAGAAATTCAAAACTAAAAGATAATGAAAATCTTAAGAAATGAGGTTTCAAATTTGAAGTCTTTATTTTACTACAAGATACAGAAACAGTGCCCTTATTTATGCAGGAGATAGACAATACAAAGCATGATTTTTTAAAGGATCCCTTTTATTTGGCTACCTGACACTTGAAATCATCTTGAAACCAACCTTAACGATTCTATGATTCTATCTGTGGTCTGCTGAGAAAAAGATTACCTACAGCCCTTTTTAAGTACATCCTTTTCCTAGGAACACGCAAAAGAATGCCTGAATAATCCTTTCTAGTGTTTTAAGGACGGCTTGCAATGTAAGTCAAGGGAGCAGCCTCAGTTCTCTACCAGTTGAAAATCTGGCCAGACAACTGCAATGAGTGGAAACCTTAAAGGCGCAGAAAGCCTTCCTTGTCAGGATTCAGATCTGTGTAATCCACAAGTGCTATCTGACTCTGGAGCACTGGTAATGGACTATAGATCTTGACCACATAGGAATAAGTCACATTAGAGAGTGTCTACTGAAATCAATAACATGTATCCAATTTATGGGTTCCCCCCCCCAGCTACAATCCTTAAGGCTAGCATGTGTATGTCATTAATCTAACAATTGAAAGGTATTTTAAATATTTTCATTACGAGGTACCTCCTGTTAATACCAGTTACGAAAATTAAATGTACATTGAGGCAAAAGAGAAAAAAGAGACCAATGCTTCTAAAAAGGAGGCTTTATTTTTGGCAATAAAAATTTAGAGCCCCCCTCTTCCTCCCTCCCAAACCCTCAGGTTGATTCATCTCTCATTCAAATTTAAAATGCACAGAGAGGCTGCAACAAACCCACAGAAGATTGATATGCACTGCACTCCACACATGGTTTAGCTCTTTATTCTAAAGTCTGGCGTGATGATGTTGGGTTTTGTGATATTATTATTTCAATATATAATAAACAGGGTTCGATATAAAAACAGTGCAATGCGAGTCCCCTTTAAAAAAAATACAAATTGTTACTATAGCGCTTTGAGAGAAAGGGAGCGAGAGATTCACAATGCAGGCTCAGAACTTGGCAACCTGTAAAAGTGCCCAGTCGAAAATTACTAACAGCTGGAGATGACAGTTGTTTTAACAGCTGAGCTGACAGGATTAATTTAAATGCACTGAAATCAAAAGTAGATAACACCTGTTTAGTCTTCCAGGGCCATTCGACAAGGTAGGCCAAAGGAAAAAAGCAGAGCCAGGGCTGTCTGTGCGAGCATGTGTGCGTGCACGTATGTACGCACGTATGTACGCGCACGCACGTGTGTGTGCTTCCCCCTTCTTTCTTCTCCCCCTTCCCTCTGCGGAGGACAGAAGGACTTCAGGAAAGACTGACATACTTTTGAAGGCCGGGTGTGCAGGGCAGGTCGGTGGCTTGTCACACAATAACAGAGAGGCCAGCCCCCGTCAGCTTGAAACATCTGGTTCCCATTGTGCCCACCCTCCTGTCCCCTTCTCTTATGCAGGGTCTTTGACCCAAACCCAACAATGGATAAAGATCACCGGATTTTAAAGCTGCAGTTTCTCACTCCCGCATCCCTGCCATCCTCCTGGGTTAATTAATGCATTCTCTTTGAGCTCCGAGTCACTAAAACTCCCACCCGCTCCCTCCCACCCGCCTCTTCCCCAAACTAAAAACAAAACAAAAAATTCCTCACCTTCTTGCCATGCCAAAGCTTGTAACTCGCATGTCCATAAAATAAATAAATAAATTCTACAGGGCATGTGAGGAAAAGCGTGTGAAATAGCAAGAAATTTTTTTATGCGGCGGACAAGGAGGGGCTGATTTTATGTTTGCCTCTACGGTTACGATCCTCTCTCCTGCGCCACGAGGACCGCAAGCCCGGAAGACCACAGCTTGATGTCCCAGCATAACCCTTGCTCCAAGTAAGAGAACCAAGAGATTCAACAAAGAGAACTGTCTGGTCCAGGAAAGGAGAATCTAGGAGGAGGTATGGAAACCAAATCTTTTCATAGTAGCGTAACTACCGCACGGATCTACAGTGCCAACTTCACATTGCACAACAACCCTACAGGCCCAACTCTGCAGCTGCTCCACTTGCAGAAATCCCATTGTGGTGAACGTGAGCTCTGCCTATGAGGAAGCTACTGAATTCAGGCCAAAGGCTTCCAAACTCAACCTGCAATCTCATTTCTGGTTAGGCAGACAAATGGGGCTGAGTTGTAACACATATTTACAGCCAGCTTGTTTCCTCAGAACTATGTCTAGTCCTTTCTTGTAAGTAGGACCACTGTGAGGCTGCATCTCCCAGGCAGTAATTAAATTTCACCACTGTGAAGAAGTACACAGCTACTATTATCAACCATGCTTTAAAAACACAGAACTCGGACACAGAGAATGAAGTTTGTGTGGAAAATCTGTGGGGAAAAAAAAACCACAAAACAAAACCCAGAAGAAACTGTATTTTCTGACTCTGCTCCGTGCTTTTAGCCACAGGACCAATCTTTCCTCCTTGTATTCCTCCAGGGATGAAAAAAATAGCCCTACAGTTGGTACGGTGATGCTGCAGCTGTATACTTCATAAAACAAAAGGCTGTGTTCAGCTCTTCCTTCTTTTCCACAACTCTTCAGCAGGACGAGGGTGAACTGAAAAGCTCACGTGCTCACTTCAGCTAACTGCATGCCTATCCACCGCGCTGTCACATCAATATCAAAGCACGGTTGGCACCTTCAGTTTTCGCCGTTGAAAAAAGGAAAAAAAAGTGTTCAATAGAATGGTTCAGAAAATGTTTGATTCATTGATATCAAAAGCTGGAGAATCACAGATATTCTCAGTTACAGCATTAACCCTTGCCAGAAAAACAGAGAGAAGGAAAACCATCCATGGTAGCTTTCGCTTTGCCGCAGGTTTCAGCGTACTCAGCTCGTACTCTCTTTGCGTTTCCAGCCACTAAAGCTCCCACACGCTCCCTCCCACCTTCCTCTTCCCCAAACAGCACGCAGCTTCATATAGGCTAATTCACTGTGCCAAGAAAAACAGAACAATTCTTAACTAGGCTGCATCTATATTTACTCATTTCAGAACTGCAAGTCCTCTTTTAGCATTTATTGTCCAGGTAAAACTATTTATCTGGACAAATGTATATATGGCAATTCTGACAGAAGAAAGAAGACCCAAATGCACCTCTCACGTGTGGGCCCCGTCTGCAATGAATTTAGGTAAAACCACAATTGGCACCAACTTACCTAGACAAGTTCAAGTCTGGGTCCAAAACTGTCTTCATTTTGTTTCACAAGAAAATGCCAAGACACTTTAAAACTCAAGTCATGTGAACCTTTCTCTAGAGGGTACACTTCGGATACTAAATTAATTTTAATGAGGCTGTGGAGTGCCTAGTGATGGACTGAGCTTTACCTGAGCTTTACTGCTGCAACCTAGCCTACAGGTGAGAGAATTTACTGCACAGTGCCATGTTGCCCATCTTGCCAGCTTTGTACGCAAGGCAGGAGAGCTACACTAAAAGGTGGTCACCAACACCAGTTCTCACCTACTCCTGGGTAGGAAAAGGAAGAACTTCAGCCTAATGAAATACAAAACTTTCTTAGTTGCTGAAGCACTGAACCTTTCCAGCAAATGAACCTAGAGATTCCCAATCGCTACTAAAATATTGGGCTAATACCAGAGGGCATTTTCCCTGTTATTTTTCACGTCCACAAACCTCTGCATGTCTGGATTCTGGCCAAGTCTGGAAACAAAAGTGCCAAGGAACATGCGAGAGGCTGTTCTCCTGACAATTCCAATTTGGCTGGTTGCTGGAAGTGACAGAAATCCCAGGAGAAAACCAGCACTAACGATAGTTCACTGCCCAATATGCAGACACAAGATCCTTACTGTCTACCACAAAAAAACCCCACAACCCAACCAAACAAAAAACCAGGAAATATTTCCAAGATGGGGAAAAAGAAGTTGCAATAAAATTGAGAGAACATATATTTTAAAAAAATAAAGAATCTCTACTCCTTATAAAGACACACCGAACAAAGTAGCAGCAGTGGTAGCTGTAGTAGCAGTAATAATGATGATGATGATGTCAGGAAGGCACGATCACCATTGCTTGCATTCATACTTCATTCTTACAAATTTTATAAAATCTACCTGCACTTCTAAATCATTTAATTTCCATTAATATTTACAGAAAAAAATTATTGCTTTTTAAAGTTTTTTTCAAAGTTTTCAGGCTGCTGGGCATGCGACGATAATTGCTGCTCTGTTCTGCTTAATGATAGAGTCCTTTCCCTGTACAAAATAAGATGCAGTTTCTTCCCTGCTTTTTATTTCTTTACACAACTCAGAGGCTCAAAGAAGATAATTACAAACAATGCCTGAAGAATGGTTCAGTTAATGTTAATTTATACAACAAACTAATTACTACCAAATGGTAAAAAATCACATGTGGAAGTTCCTGTCTCCCACGCACACAACTAAACCAGCAGCCATCTGTCTCAGCCTGGGAGCTCTCAGTGACAACCGAGGAAAGCAAGGCAAAGGATGAATCCAGATACGCTAGCTGCTTCTTCTGACACAAAATCATGGCATTTAAACACCAGGCTCTGTGTGGCGATCTTAGCGGTGGCATTTTTTTCCCTTTCATTTAAAACAAAGTACTGGCATCTGTAACTACCTCTCTATCTAAATTTTCTCTCAATCCCAAGAACTTAAGATGAGGTCTAAAATACCTCCATCTATCAGCTGTAATTCTTCCTCCCGGCAATTTCTATACAATACTCGTTATAACATCTTTAACATACTGCCTATCAGAAAGCGTGAGGTGAGACACTCTTTGAATCTGCTTACACTATGTTAGCCATCACGATGGAAAAATGTGCTTTTTTTGTTTCAACATTTTTTTCACAACCTGAGAAAGCAATTTGCTCCAAAACCTTGAAAAATCAAAGTCAGTACAATTGTTAAACACTTTTATAGGATGCTCATTAAAAACTGACAGGGAGAAAATAGCTGGGGACAAATCCTGAAGCATTTGTTCAGTTTAAAGTCTCATTGAATTCAATGTGAGTGTTACTTTATTGAGGACTTCAATACCAGATCCTTTACATAAATAAGGACCTTGGCATTTCGACTGTTAATTATTCTCTGATTAGCTTGCATCTAGTGAAACAAACTAAACACAGTATTATCCCTTAAGCTCTGTTCAAGAAATCTCAACTCCAATATTCTCCTCTCCCTGTGAGATCAGAACTCCAACAGTCATCAAAGAAAGTGCTGTACAAGAATAGGAGCAAAATATCAGAGTTTAGAGTCACAGTACAGATTTCAGAGGAGGTGGTTTTCTTCCCCTAACAATAAAAACTTACAAATCTTTCTGTGTTTGAACGTAAGGCAAAATCTCACATGGCAGAATGGCCTCTACGTACCTTGTTTAGACCAGGGCCCCTCTCTTACATTTATGTGAATCCCACACCAGTGCCAAAGTGCAGCCTTATGACTTTACTAGAAAGAGATGAGCCAGAAAAAGGTAAAGACTGAAGATCTTTTAGTAAAGACTGAATGTCTATGAATTTGTGTTTCTGAGTATTTATCTTTTCACAAAGCAAGAATATGTTTCAGATGGCCTGAAATGATCACAGAGGAGGAACAAGTGTTACAGCAATTTAAACAAGGTCCCTATAATCTCATATTCATGAAGTAAGACAGTCATCATTTCTACATGGCAAGAACAGTACCGACAGTTTAAATGAAATAAACAAGAAGGGTTCACAAGAGAATCTATATAACTAACCAATAATGCCTAATTATTCCTCAATAATTAATTCCTTAACAGAATTATGA